>JABWIB010001081.1:26192-58561 GCA_016617825.1 Platyplectrum ornatum
ATACACGCTGAAGCCGGCATGCCGGCTTCAGCGTGTTTAGATTGCTTTAAGGACGGCGACAAGCCGCCGAAAATCCTTCTTTTTCGGCGGCTCTGGAAGCCGCCGATTGGTAGGCGCCGTTTTAAAAAGGCATCTTCAGATTGCCTTGAAACGGCGCCATTTCCACTCAAGGCGTCGTTTTCGCTGAAAACGACGCCTTTTTAAGGCAATCTGAACGGGGTACAACAACTGATAGCTGATAACTAACTTTAAGAACACCCTTTACAGCACCCTTTACACCCTTTACAGCAAACTTAACATCTGGGGGTAATGATAGTCCAGTAGACTGGCTGTAGAGGTCCAAATATTTTGATCACCAGATTTTGGGTTCTTTATTGGATGCCATTTCAGAATGTGCTGCATCACTTGTCCAGTCTCTTGATTATTTTTGCAGAGTCATTTTTAAGTGGCCCTGACAAGTTAAAAGCTGGCGCTACTAATGTGCCTCTCGTCAATTCTGCATTTACACCCGCTGTGCTGCTGCCTGTTATACTGTATGACAGCAGCAGCACAGCAGTGCCTGGAAATCCTCTATAGCCCAATACTGCAACTGCCTTCCTACACCTCTTCATCATGGAGCACGGTTACCTGACAAACATTAAACCCCAGGAAAATGTGAGGTAAGTGTAATTAATAATTTTAGCGATAACTAGATATAGCCGTTTGAATGTATATATGGCTATATATATGGCATTTTTTATTGCTATAATACATACCTCCCAACAATTGGCATGGGGAGATTGGGACATATTGATCGTGTCCCGGCCCTGTCCAAACTCCGCCCCCGGTCCAACCAAACTCTGCCTGGTCTGATTAGGCCATGCCCCCTTTGACAACGCAGTCGGCAAGTTTATTGAAAAAAAAAACAATTACGTATATATATATATATATATATATATATATATACAAACACACCAAATGGAGTCTGCACTCTCTATATAAAAGTCACTCTCAAGACTCCAAGTTTTAGTTATTGCCTTGTATGCCCTAAAGAAAAACAAAAGTCACAATTTAAACTTATATTTGCATTTGCTGCATTAAAATAACACTTTCATCATTTTTTGGTACCTTGAGAGTGCAAGGAGTTTGAAAAGTATAGATGTTGCCCAATCAGATTCAAACTCTCAGCTTCATTTTACATAATGGAGAATGTGATCTTAAATCTGGTTGGTTGCTATGGGCAACATTTCCACTTTTCAATCTCCCTGCAATCTCCCTGTTAGTAAATTTAGGCCTTGGTTTTTTCATGTATACAATTGTATTTTAACTTTAGTTGGAGTATAAACACATGTAATCTAGTTCTCACTTTCTCTGGGTCTATCATGAAACCTTCAGGTGAGATAACTTAACCCAGAAATGTAACATGCGTAACACTGACTGAACTGAACATCCACGCTTAGCATACAGAGTTTTTCATAGTTTTTTACATAGTTTTTCCGCAGCTTGGTAAGAACCTGACATTAATGTTTTTCACTATATTACTCTTTCAGCTGGTCAAATAATTCAGAAGAAACTTCAAGAGAGCAGTCATTTTTCGTGAGAAAAAAAAATCTAGTCCCTACAGGAGATTTCAAGGTCCTGACTCCTGATATATAGAACTGGACTGAAAGAACCATTTTAAATTGGTTGATAAAAAAAACTATCCAAAAAGGAGATGCCGGGACAGTGTTTGCCCATAGAGAAGAAAGATAATAAACACTTTTATTTTCTATCTGTTTACTCAGATGGGAAGTATCTGGATTCAGTCAATTTTCTAAATAAATGGCACACTGTTTCAAAAAGATGTGGATCATCTTGGGGTTATCATATATGCCTGGAGTAGGAATTGTAGCACATATTGAGGTAACCACAAGAGATTAATAAACTATGGCTCAATATGAGCCTTTAACCATCAAACAAAGTCTTGGTGAGGGCCCCCATTCGCATTCCTGTGGGCGAGTACCACAAGCACCTTAAATTGGTAACAGGAGTGCCAGTCCCCACAATACCCTATATATACATATATTTTATTTTTCTCAGAGTTTCGTCAAGTAAAAAAATCCAGTTTCAACACTATCTGATGAATGAATGTGCTACAGCTGCCACTTCAAACAGCTGTATCTCCTCCCTTTGACTATGCAATCTAGACAAAGATGATATAAAGTGTTCAACCAAACAACTTCACCGCACAGTCCTAAATATCTTACTAAAGTTAAATTATGGACCTGATGTTTACAAGATATCAACGATAATTGCTATATAACCACTGAACATAATATAGTAAGAGTATCCTGGATTTCTGACAATTCTCCCGGTACCTTGGGAGAGTCAGCAAATCTCCCGAGACCCAGGCTGAGAGAGTGATTTCATGTAAGTCACTGCCTCAGCCCTGATCAGTACTATGAATGGGTGGGACATGATGGTGTAACGCCTGTCCATTCATGACATGGGATTTACCATCCGGAGACGGGCATTCGGCCCTCTGCCTCACTTTTCCTATGCTACTTAACTCCAAAACTTGAAAATTTAAAGGAAGTGTGTACACGGAAGATAGCAACAAAATGATTATATCAGTCACAACACAATATGTGTATATATATTTTGAGTATTCACTGCATTTATCTTTGATAAGAAACATTACCATTCAATGCTCTTCAATACCAGGGTATTCAGAGTAGAATGGGCAAGGGACAATTGACTTTTCCAATCCTAATCCTAATCACCCCCCACTGCAATCTCCACTGTCGCGTGGGGGCTCCTGACTGGCTACAATCGATGGCAGCTGGAAATTAGAGTGGCGGGGGCAATTACCGGCATGAGGGGCCAGCAAAGACGACAGGAAGGGCCCTGTCTCTGGATGCACTGAAACCTTTTATATGGACAAAACAGCTCAGTGGAAAAGCTTCCTAGTGCGACCCGAATTTACAGACTACTCATGAAGCTATGTAGCATGTGAATTCTATGCAAAATATTTTCTCTCCAAGAAAAATTATTAAAATTAATTTTCACCCCTCACTTTGCAGCATGGTTTTGCTCAGGTCCATACTGGACCCTGTTTTACCCTTAAACACAGGTCAACTCTGGACCAGCCTCTTATTGCCTACAATTACTATCTTTATTCATTTATTCTTTATTACTATTTGTATCCAATGTATCCAATATAAAAGGCCCCATATGATATAGAGCACAGATGATACCTGAACTACATTATAGAGAAATAAAGTATTGGATTGGTATTAGGGGGTCATGTAGTATTACTATTATGGTTTATATAGAACCGCACAATTTACTCCACCAACAATATTTGACATTCACAAAACTGGAGTTGTACAGTCTTCTTCAAAACTATTATAAACACCATCTCAATGGAGAAATAATTTTGTGATATTACATGGTAACAGCAAAGCTACTCCTAATACATGAAGCTACCAAAACCTTTATCAGCTTTTGTAATATATATTTGGAGATACCTAAGGACCTATCACATAATGGTCACTTATAATGCCAGCCAAACTTATAGTCGCCAAAATAAGTCTCTACTGTTAATTTCTCATATTGTATAGCGAACGCTTTTCCGCATTGATGTCTGTTTCGCTGTTAAACTTAAGCAAAGAGCTTTGAAAATAAGGTAAGCTTTACATGTGCAGTATGACTAAGTGCAATAAAAAATGCTACACTCTGTGGCATATGAAATGTGCAATAATAAAAAATATACACATTTTCTTATAAACGTGGGTTATAATGTTTTCATTGGAAAATAAAGTTTACATGTGAGCTGGCAGGATCAGTTAACACATCACATATGCTTAAATAATGGGAGGATATGTGCAAGAGAGAGAAAAGAGGAGTGTCTTTGGAGGGAGTCTGAAATGAATACCTTCTTTCAACGCAGTATCCACATGCCTGAAGCAGCACAGCGTTGATCAGATCTCTGGCTTCTTAACTCCATAAGATTGCCTCAATACTTGTGCACCCTCCTGTGCACTGCATGCTTTTATCCCACTCCTGCTTTTATCTTCTCACCTGCAAAAGGAATCACGTTTATGACTTCCATTTGGACCATACACTGACCTATTTTAAAGTAAGATCATTAACTTGTGTGATTCACAAAGTTCATATTTAATGTACAGTATTTTTTACTATTTACTAAAGTCTTGAATGAAATAGTCTTACTGTAATGTTTCTGTGCAGTGTAATATGTTTTCATCTGTTCATAATTATATTTCTTATTCTATGTTTTATTTATGCATCAAAAAGTAATTGTTTCCATGGTAATTAAGTAAAAATATAATCTTGTGAGTCATTTGAGTTATCCTTGTGCCAGCAAGTTACCCATGCCAAGGCTGAGTTACTTACTAAGTAAGGTCAAGTAAGGGTGACTCAGATTTAACCAAGGCAATCTACTATACATACAGTACCTGTGTAATATTCCTTCCTTCATTGAATCATCTAATTATGCTAGTAAAGTTGTAAAGGTTTCTGTTTTCTAAGTTGTATAAGTTTATAAATCATTTCAATTATTGCAACATACAATGATGTGAGCTATAGATCATCATTAAGGACCAGATCCAGAGTTTGAACATAAGAGTGAATCATGAGGAAAGTTACATCTAGGCACAATTCTGTATAATTTTGAGGGAGTCATATTAATGTTATTCATTGTATACCATGAGAATACTTATCTTTTACTTATTGCACATAGATGCTGGTCAGCAGTTATTGGCTATACTATAAACATATATGGATCTAGACATACGTACTATTGAACTTACAAGCGTAAAGTTACGAGTGGGCAAAACCATAGTTGCCAACTCTCCCTGAATATCAGGCAGACTCCGTAAAGTGAGGGTGATCTCCCTGACTCCCAATCTCCTTGATGCTGATATGGTTCCAGAAATCTTTGCAGTATGGTGACAAGGTTTAGAATTTGCCTCTTATTTATATAAAGATGAAGAAGTCAATGGAAGTCTTTATTCACTGACAGTTTAACAATTAAGAAATACTGATGTTGCCATTTTAACTAAGAAATAGTTTTCCTTTCAGCACTATATGTATCCATGGGTGGGGCTATATACAGGACACACCCCTTTGGTGCAGCACATTGTTAGTATTTAAACTAAAATAGCTATATAGCTTTCCATCACAACTGTACGTTATACATAAATACAAGGTTCCCATGCATACTGTATATTATATGGTATTGGTAAATGACTATCATTTATTACATTATTATATTTAATTATTTCTATACCATTCACATTGTACTTACTATCATCAACATGAATTATGAGGAGAAGGAGAACAAGCACACCGCTCATATAACTCTAGATGAAGCTCCTTCATTCACCTCATGTTCTATTCAAGTTCAAGCTGTTCCCTGGTTTATTATGTAACTATGAACCAGACCCATATGTGTGGCCCCATCAGACATCACTTGGTATCACAATGTACAGTATAGGAGTGCTAATGGACTGTGTACAGCTCCAGACTTTAAACCATTGCTATTCTATCTCATGAGCATCCTGTGTTCATATGTCTGAATTGTGAAAAGAATGATTCTTGAAATGTACAGTCTGGATCATGTCCAATGTTCTACTTATTTCTAAATATCTACCTCTCCCTATTTTTGGCAATATTGTCTTCATTTGTGGATCCTCATTGTCTTCATTTGTGACATGTAGCTTAGGACTATTGGACATACACTGTGTGTAATTCAGGTTTAGTGATATTGCAAAGCGGATCTCCTTGTGGATCAAACCTATTGCTGCCCGAAATGAGATCCGTGTAAATGGGCCGTGGATGAAGAGCCTTGGGTGGCACTAGGTACTTCCACATGGGTCTGTGATGAGATGAGATTCAGATTCACATTTTGGGTGGTTATCACGTCAAAAGTCTCCATAGGAAAGTGGAGTGACGCATGTTCGGTCCATTGTACATAATCAATCTTTTTTAAAGAGCCTCCACGGCAAACAAAACTACATCATGTACACATTGCATTCCATAGAGGTGCAACAGAGAATGTGATGTTTGGCTGTAGTAAGAGACTGTTATAGAGTTCAAACCCAGTTGGTGTGCTTTTGGGACCTGGGCATGACTTTAGAAAAACTTGGGTGTAGACTTATTCATGGTCTGCTATTACTTTTTTAATTGTTTATGTGTTCTCTATGATGATTTAAAACAAAAACAAAAAATCCATATAAAAAATTCATACGCCTATATTTAAAAGACTGCCATTGATAGCTTTCAACTTTAATAAAATGTTATTGTCACAAATATACTGTTTGGGATGCATTTTGGAATGTATATTTTAGACTGTAATAAGTGGTACTGGTCACAGTGTAAGGCAGTGGATCCCAAACTGTGTGCCTAGGCTCCCTGGGGTGCTGCGACGCTCTCATTGGGGTGCTGTGGAATATTTTTCCAACATGGTGACACGTTGCTAGTGTGACCACCACCATCATTGTTTCAGGGGTATAACAGAATATCTCATTTTATATATGTATGTCTTGTGTTTGTTTAAATGGGGTTTTTGTTTAGCTTTTCAACATAATGGAGCTAAACTGTCTATTTATTTTGAGAAACTCTACGACAGTTAATAGGAGCACTTTTTTATTTGATCTGTATTGAATTCATATTCTATGGTGGTGCCACTTCTACCTATATATTTCAGAGGAGCTACCCTTGTTACGAATAATTTGGGTTGGTTTTGCACAACAAATACCAGCTGTCCCTCAGACGCGTTCATGACAACCCCTTATAAATGGAGCAATGTTTCTTAGATCCAGTATCCCCGGTTGCGTTTAAATGATTCTGAAGCAGAGTTTTAACTTTTACTATTTATGGATTTTACAACATATTTAAAGTAATGGCATTGTAGAAAATTCAGAGAAATTCAGATCTTACTCTAATTGATCAGTTTTTGCCAACCACCTACTCTACATAGTGCATGTTGACCTGGGATAATGCTAGATGTTGCATCTTCATCCTGGTAATGGCTTGGGACATTAGCAGACTACCCAGGGTGCTTTTCACTATATTAATCTCTTGTGGAAGAATGACTCTACCAAGAAGACAACAATGGGATCTATGCGACCTATCACTCGAATAAACACTGCATATAAGTAGTAGTAAAACATATCACTCTCATTGCTGTCAATTTCTCTCTTCATAAAATTGTAAAAAAAACAAAACTTAATTTCAGGTTAGAATATGGCAACTTATTTGAAATTTACCTCCCCTGCAATTCAACATGGTTTTGTCAACTCATAATTTTACTCTCATAAGTTCAATAGTACATCAGTCTGGATCCAGTCCCTAGACAATGAAAATGTTCCGTACAGTATGTACTCTAAGTTGTGAGCAGGCATGCAGGGGATTTATTGATGGAACACACCAATACATATAAGAAAACATAGCCTACAGTGTGACGATATACAAATCAATTACAAATCAATATATAAAAAAGAAAACATTATTTTAAAGACAAAATCTGATGTAAATGGCATATAAATCACACATTTAAGTTTCTTTAAGAGTCAATGATAAAACACACAGCTATCATTGATGCTGGTCATGTGGCTTTGATTGTGATCTGGCTTGTGTTCTTTATATAACAGACCCCTGAGTTATGCAATGGATATTGCCAGCATGCAGAAACATCACATAGGAGGGAAATGAAATCAATGTGACTCTTGGTTTGACCAATCTTTGATGTTCAGATGTTTGAGAGCAGTTCTCACAAGGGCCTTTTTGTATCTTCAATCTGGCTCTAGCCCATTTTATTAAAGGGCCTGAATACAACTACCGTATAGAGTAATGTAACTTCCAAATGTTATGAAGAACTTTTGTTGTATCAGAACACACTTATACCTTTTCCTTAAAGATTTTCCCACAACATTTATGTCATAATACAATCAACTCATAATAAAAGCCCATACACCGGTCAGCCAAAATATTAAACCCACTTGCCGAAGATTGTGCAGATCCCCCTATGCCGAGAAAGCATCTCAGACCTGAAAATGCCTGGACTCCACAAGACCTCCGAAAGATCTAAAGCAATTAGGGAATACTGTTACCATCAAGGCTTTTTCTTGGTCTTAAACAACGGTTCTAAACCTTTTAAATTGTGCACCAGTTTCCCATTATGGAATCAGGTCAGGTACCACAATTTCAATCCCATTCTGACTCTATTAGCTTCTCCTCAATGTTTTTCTTCTGCTACATGACTCTCTCTACTCTACTTTGTTAATAGCAGATTGATTAATTCGTTACAATTCATATTTTGCCCTCATATACAGTATATACAAATATTTGCTATATGTTAAAGACCTATTTGATTGGCGCACTGTCTGTAAAAGTTGAGCTTAAGGGAATATCCTATCTATATTATTACCAATAATTTATATGTTAGACAGTAGTAGGTGCTGTCCCAGAAACCTACATCTTAAACTGAGAAAAAAAAAAGCATTTTTTTATGGACGCACACTGCTTCCCAATAATGGAATACTCAATGGTAAAGGCTTATACCCTTTAAGTTGAGCTAAATATTTAAATGCGATTAAAGTAAGAAAAGATGTTTGTGTTTTTAATTAAAATCCAAAAAAGGTCTCTCAAGGGGTTAATAACGTCTCATAGTTCATCAGTTTAGGGATACAGAACATATATGGTCTGGGTAATCTCCAGTCTAATGCAGACTGTCATGCCTCACTGCCCCTAATATTCATAGGGTCAGGGCTGAAACTATATTCCAGCAGCTGGAGAGTGGTTGAATAATCCTAGACCACCTAATTAAATCTCAAATATAACCTATTGTAAGGCTCAAAGTTCTAAATCCTATTATAACTATAATAAGAAGCCCCTGCCAACGTACATTTCGCCACTCAAGGCACCAACACATACCTATGATATGTTACCCAGTGCTGGAATTGGGGTGTATACAAGGAATGTCATACCATCACTTCTCCCACTGACTTAATTGAAAAGCTATAATTCTTTAGTTACTTCTATAATTCTATCTTCCCATACCACCACTTCTAAATTTCTCATATTACCTATAAAAGAATTGGTGTTCCCTTTGCAAGGGTTATTTCTTGATTCGCTTTTGGGTGTCCCGCTGTCCCACATGCCTGATAAGAATGCAGGACTTCAGTGGGCGGACCAGGAGGAGCTTGGACATAGTCAGGGGTGGGACTTATCTGTCCCGATCTCCAGTAACCAAATGTTGGGAGGTATGTGATTGTGTAACATATCTATGTGTATATGTANACATGATATTGAGTGTACCTCTAGTAATTATATATGTAAGAAAGGAGTGACAGTTTTCTTAAACTGTGTATATAACCTTTCATAACTTGTCATCCGATATGCTTTCATTTCACCGTATAAATGATTTGCAGTGCAGAGAGAGTCATTTGGAGCTGTGAGCTCTCAGAACACATAAGCACCTGGCACCTGTTAATGCGGTCACCAGATGATAGCACAGCGCAATTCACATCTGCCAGCCATATTAGTTGGCATGTCTGAAAAGGAACCCAGTGATTGGTTTTGTCTGGATCATCCACGTGCATCACATTTTTCCCTCCAAACCTGAAAGGTCTTTGTTCTAAAGAAAATAATTCTACAATTGTTCTATACAAGACATTTAAGCATAAATATACAGCTTTTTTGTGTCATATTCTACCTAGATCACGATAACAGGTTACCCACCATAATCTGGGATGCCTACTCATATTATGTTAATGTCACACTGTTCCCTTCTCATGCTATTATATTTTGGATGCTCGTATTTTCCAGTACTTTTGTAAGAAGGAATATTTCCTTCATAGTTTATGTTTCCTATATATTATAAATAATATATCTGGGGTGCAACTTTTGCGAATGAAAATCAGGGAGATTGTGATAATACTATAAAGGTTTTGCACCAAAGTATTGTGTCCTGTGCCACCAAAGGCAGTGGTGGGATTCAAATAAATTAACAACAGGTTCTATGTGCGACAGCTCCACTTAAGCCCTGCCCCAATTCCACCAAAATGCCACCCCTTTCCAGCGTCAATCGGGTCAAAATAGAATTGTTTTATAGAAAACCATAAAGCTAACCTCAATTCCCCTATATTGTGCATTGTANATCCCCCTGTATTGGTTTTCATTAAACCAAGTCAACACATCTATACCCTTTAACAAGCGGTTCTAAGAACCGATACCTATATTAGGTACAGGTTCTACAGAACCTGTTAGAACTGGCTGAATCCCACCACTGACCAAAGGGATGTGTCCTGTGAATAGCACAATACATGGATGTGTCTAGCTGTCAAGAAAACTATTTTGCAATTAAAGAAGCAACATCAGTATTTATTGTTACATTTTCAGTAAATAAACTTCAATATTATTTTATAGAAATAGGACATCATTTTAAATTCTGTTATTATAGACAATGACCTTTGGAGCGGAATCAACATCAGGGATATTGCCCTACATTTCAGGGCGTCAGGGAGATTGCCCAACATTTCAGGGTGTCAGGGAGATTGCCCTCTCTTCAGGTAGTCAGCAACAATAAAATATATCATCCTAGAGTCTACAAAAGACTATAGAACCCACCAATCTACACTGCTCCACATATGAAGGCTGTATGGTTGATTAAAGGATGCAATGCATAATTAGCTATATGCTAAATACCCTAAAAATGATAGATGAGTGTGGCTGATGAGCACAAAGAGGCAGGTTACATGCTATAAAGAGAAAGACTACTCTCCATCATACTGTTACAGGGTATAAACCACATCTACAGAACACTGTCAAATGCCAGGCACATGTACTTATTTGTCATGCTGAATAAGCATATGCTCGGTAACAAGCCCAACAGGCTCGAAATGGCACAGAACAGAAACACATGCTGGCGCAGTATGTGTTACCATATGGCAGTATAAATGCTTTTCCGTCTCCTTACTCCTATACCAGTTTACCTGTGTTTGAGAATCTTAGGGTTGAAAAGAAGGAGCTTTTTAAAGTGTTTACCTCTCCTTGGACTGTGTCCTTTAATTCAGAACTCACATATATAAAACACCACTTCTTTATTGGAAAGCTTTGCCAGGTTAAATAATATTGGTACTTATATATACAGTACCTATGTATGAGCATTTATGTGGCTTCTGCTCTGCATAGTTGTTTTATTTCTATTGCCTTATTATGTGTTTCTGCTATATTTAACTTCTGAATTAATATTCAAGCATTCCAGTTCTTTCTATTGGATCCACAGAGGAAAGCTAGGTCAGAGACTGTTTTGGCACTCCAGTTACTCAGTCAATGGGGGGTTTGAAGCCTCTGTAATGACACAGCTAAAAAAAAAAAAAGAAAACTAACTGTTTTTTTCTTGGACTTTCAGAATGTTGGGCGTTTTGTTTTTTGCTACATTGATTCAATCAATTTCAACACAAGAAACTGATGAGACCATAACATACACGGTAAGAGTCTACAACATTGGTAACAGTTTATGATTTAGAACAGGGATCCTCAACCCTTTTTGTGGTGTACCCGTTACCCAGACTCAAGTCATGTACCAATTTGTATATCATGCAGATGCATACTCACTGCTGCTACTTAAATGTTATCCTTATTGTTTATACAAAATTTACACCTATTGAGGTTTTTAAATATTCCATTGAAATTGCAGCATCTTTTATGTAATATGCCATCTAAAAGCATGACTGACGTCTACAGAGCCGAATTGTGGGGGGACACTGGGAGCAAGTGCCTGGCCTCCTCTCTCTGTTGTCTTTAAGGCCCCCCTGTCGCAGGTAATCACCCCCTCACTCCAATCATCCACTGCTGAGGGTTGTGGACTATCAGGAGCACTTGCAGCAGTGGTGGGATTACAGCGGGGGGGGGGGAATTTCCAGCTTTGAAGGAACCCCTCGAAGATGGGGACCCTCCAATAGAATGGGGGCTTCCCGCTCTTAAGTACCCATGAATGCCTTAAAGGTCCATGTACCACCAGTGGTACTAATACAACTGTTTAAGAACCCCTGAGTTAGAACATCTGTGTCTATCTATGTGTCTAAATCTACAGATCATTTCTCCTATTAACTCTATCAGAATATAGGTAAATAGAGTATGTAAACTGAGAGCAATAATAACAATGACAGACACAGAACAAAGAACATTTTATTAAAATAGTTAATACACATAGTTAAATTGCATACAAAGATACAAATAAGGTGCCTGGTGCATTAATGTTCAAGGCAAAACAGAAGAATTGGAAGACTTGCTCATAAGCCGACAAACAAGGCAGAGATGCAAAATGACCCGTCTCTGAGTCAGCCCCTGAGTAAGCCAAAAGTAGTTCTTTTATCCTGGCTACTCAGGTGCTTTAAATTAATCCTGAAGGCAAATGTCCACACAGTGCCCCCTAGGGGCAGATTCAGAAAGTGTCCACAGTAATGTAAAGCAAGTGTCCAAGAGTGCCCCTAAGGTCATAAACAGTCATTACAGGGATCTATGCTGTAACAGGGCAGCACTTCCATAACTTGAACCCTTCCCTAACATTTACGCACACCCTTCACATCAAATGGGGCTGGTGTGTATTTAAAGATCATATATATGTGCTTAACCAAATCCAAATGAAATACACTTCCCCACACACACATCATAGCTATTATTGTGAAATTCTAATTGTAGGATTATGGATGATAAACATGTAGAGCTATGTTGTTTACTGCAATTGTTTACATAAGATGCCTTTGGATTACACAACAGCTCTGGGGAAAAACAAAAAAAAGTTAAATCATCTGTAATGACGAAAGCAATGTGACTGCACTCATCTCTCTAGGGATCTCGTAAAAAGATTGTTTAATTGGATATCTGAACATTCATTTAAAAGTGCCAAAACATGACCATTTTTCCATGGGGTTAATAATACCACGTAGTGTTTACATTTTTAGTAGTTCTCCTTCTACATTAAAGCAGAATAAACTATTTACAAGTGTCAGAGTTCAAGTTAAATAAAGGAGCATGGTGAACGTTCTCAATGGGAAAACAAGTTTTCAAGTTCAGATACCAGGTCCGCCTTAAATTGATATATACAGTCTGGTCCATATATAATGGGACAATTGTGGGGTCTATATACCACCACAATGGATTTGAATTGAAACAAACAAGATGCGCTTTATCTGCTGACTTTATGCTTTAGTTTGTGTGTATTTACATCCAAACCAGGCAAGATTACAACTCCAGCTATTTAAGGGACTGAAAGTAATAGGTCTATCGACTCCAAAGCTTTTTCATGGACAGGTATGCTGCTATTCCCTGGTTATTTCATCTTCAATTAAGCAGGTAAAACATCTGGAGTTGATTCTATGTGTGACATTTGCATTTGGAATCTGTTTCTGCCGACATTCAATATGAGATCCAAAGAGCTGTCACTATCAGCAAGCAAACCATCATTAGGTTTCTTCACTGATCATTAAGCTGTTTTGCCATCACAGAGATAGCAAAAAAAAAACTGTTTAGAACATTTGTAAAAAGAAAGAACACATCGCAGAGCTCAACAACACTAGAAGACCACAGACAACTGTGGTGGATAACAGAAAAATAGTTTCTCTGATGAAAAGCCACAGTTGGCCAAATCAAGGACACTCTCCAGGAGGTAGCTACAAATTTGTCTAAGTCAACAAACAAGTGAAGACTTCACAAGAGTTGATATAGTGTGTTCACCATACAATGTAAACCATTGGTGAGCCACACATTAGAGTTTGCTAAACAACATCAAGAAAAGCCATTATAGTTCTGGAATAACATTGTATGAGATAAGACTTGTATCGAAGATGAGACAAAGATCAACTTGAGTGATGGGAAGAGAAGAGTATGGAGAAGGAAAGGAACTGTTCATGATCCAAACATACTATCATCAGTGAAGCATGGTGGTGGTAGACAGGTTGTGCGCATGCATGGCTGCCAATGGAACCAGTTCCCTTGTATTTATTGATGATGTAATCTCATTGGACGGCACTTTATAATACAGATGAACAATGACCCCAAGTACACTGAAAAAGCAACCAAAGAGTTTTTTAAGGCTAAAAAGTGGAATGTTACGCAATGGCCAATTCCACCACCTGGTCTGAATCAGACTGAGCATTTGATGAAGACAAAACCAAAGAAAAAACGTCCTCAAAACATGCAGGACATGAAGTTATTTGGGGTAGAGGCTGGTAGAGCATCACCACGAATGAAACCCAACACCTGCTGATGTCTATGTGTTCCAGACTTCACGCTGTAATTGACAGCCAAGGAATTTCAACATAATATGAAAAAGTTTAAGTTAGATTTAGGATTGTTTATGTTATCCTTAACAACTTTTAAGGCAATTTTGGTGCCTTAAAAAGTGGGAGGCACACATGGAAATCATTATAATTCCTACACCATTCACCTGATTTGGATGTAAATACCCTCAAATTAAATTATATCTATCACAAGCATGATTAATTGTTGTACTGTGTTAGCCCCTACCTCCTCAGATGCATAAACCTTATGCATATAATGGGTCTTTTAAAAACAATCCAGGAAATATAACGATGGTTCTGGATCCATAACCACTCATGTATTCTTCATAAGAGAATTCTTTGTTAATCAGAGAGGTGAATGTAAAAAAAATGTTGGCATAAGTAAAATTGTAAAATAATATACACAATAAATTATGTAAAATAAAACAAAAAACGTGTTCTTTTCATCTTGGCTCTGTCACTAGAGTCTGTCAAATTAGAGTCTGCATTGCTTTTTCTTTCTTTATTTTTTTTTCTTTGAATGATCACCCTCACCTTTTGATTTCCATTAACTAATAGTTCTGTCTATCTTGGCTTTGGATTAGCAGTTGCTGTTTTTAGATATTTTCATTATGGTAACATTATAGCAGCAGTCCCTTTTTGTCAGAGCATCCCAAATGTGTGTAACTGTATTGCAATGAAAGTCATCTGGTCCACAATACCCCAGTGCATACTGCAAAAAAACGTAACATATGGTAGGGATACACAAACTTCATGAACTCTTCCTGTGTCCATAAAAGAAAAAGAGATGATTACTGACAGCTACAGAAGGCACTCAAAACAAATCTATCAAACTTATTTATAAGCATAATCAATGCTGTGCTGGAGTTGTTCAATGGTGTTTAACCACAGAATTACATTGTTTATTATCCTGCTGAGCTATTAAAAAATATTATCATTGACACAGTGTTTATTAAGTATTGAAAAGTGTTAAAGAAAGAAGGACCTGATTCAGAGTACTGCACTGCAAATACCCAGTTTTCGCAGCAAGCAGCCTGTTCAGATGATGTTTCGACCCAGGAATTTCCTGGTATTTGGTGAAATGTCTGGGTCAACACTGTTGTATATGAGCAGTTTTTGGTGGTTGGCTGTGTAAACAACCATCACATTGTTTACACAGCCAATCACATTGTTTACACAGCCAATCACGTTGTTTAGACAGCCAATCACATTGTAACACTGGTCTAAAGACCTGAAAAAATAAGACACCTTTTTTAAAAGGGTTGTTCAGATTACCAACAAATACCTGTATATTTCATAAAACCTGTGAATTTCATGAAATACCTGGGTATTTGGTGGTAATTTTCCAGTAATTGTAAAATACACAAACAAGTAACAGATTTTTGGATCATACGTGCGTAGGTTCATCCTGGCCCAGATCCACAAGTGTAGACCTGAGTAAAACCATTTTGCAATGTGGGGGGGGTGCCTATGAATTTTTAGTCTATTGCTTGCAGAGAGAAAATTTTTGCTTTTGCACAAATTACTCACAAACTGCATAGCTTTATGTTTCGCTTATATATTACTGTGTTTCCCCGATAATAAGACACTGTCTTATTTTTTTGGGGGGGCAAAAAAACACCATAGGGCTTATTTTGAGGGTAGGGCTTATTTTATTGACCTTGTGCTGCCAAGTGCTGTTGACATTATGGCACCTAATAGTTCACCCAAGTGCTACTGACATTATGACACCTCATTGTCCCCCAAGTGCTGCTGACATTATTACACCTCATTGTTCCCCCTGCTGACATTATGACACCTCATTGTGATTTAGATAGGACTTAATTTCGGGGGAGGGCTTATTATCAGAATAGGTCTTATTATAGGGGAAACACGGTAGAGTCCATCTAGGAAATTTCATCTTTTAACTGTAAGGTGGAAATTTTATCTAAGCGTGCGTATACTGATTCATAGCAGCCTCAGCAGCGAAAGTCCCTTAAGGGTTCAATTGTAATGTGATTTGCTTATGCCAGCATACAGTGTTGCTTCTATGAATGAGTTTTGTAGTGTAACCATTTCTGTCAATGGAATGGTTACACAGAAGTATACTAATGTAACCATTTTATTGGCATTGGTTACACAACAATGTTACCATATGCCTATGTCTATGCAGAAAGCTTTGTTATCTTAGATGTCAGAAAGCACAGGCAAAGTTTCAAAACATTAAAAAGAGATTCAGTAAATTAGAGAAAACAGTGGCAGTAACAGAAAGTGTTTTATTTTCACAAAAAAACTATTTTAGCTTCCCATTAAAAACAGATTATAGGGATGCTAAGATGATTACAGAAATGTTGAGTTCATTAGGTAGGGTTTGTCAGTGTGTGATTTATCTCTGTACTGTGGAAATGTTTCTAAGTTATATGTAAGATCTGTTACATATTAAATTCTGTTAATATAAAACACTTGAATCAAGAGTGGATACTAAATAGAAAGTTTATTGAAAAAATGCATCATTTTAAAAACAAAATTTGACGAGGGGGGGGAGCCTCAGAGCCTATGGCAGAGAGACATATAGCAATATAGGTCAGTATATATATATATATATATATATATATATATATATATATATGGCAAGGGATCTAAGGAGAAAGGGCACATTAGGGTAGCAGTGCACAAAGATAAAACTTAAAACTGGGCATGGAATAATGGAAATGAAAACCTGATTGAAGAAGCTCCAGTTGGAAGCTAGAGATGTAATGAAAACGGAGATAGTTTGGATCAGAAGTCACACCTCAGAAAACTCATGAAGAGATACCCGTGGAAACCAGTTATTGGTTAAGGCTGAGATGAGCACAGGAGAAGATGCCTGGCAATGACTGGAAGATGCAATGCCAAATAACCAGTAATAGATAAGGGAAAGCAGAAGAGATTAGATACTTTCTCCCCCTCATTGTGCAAATAGGAAAACTGTGATTATATATATATATATATATATATATATATATATATATATATATATGTATTAAAAGATCTTTATCTTTATTTTTTTATCTTTATCATTGACATTGATATTATATATATTATATATATATAAGGAAATATTATTCATACTTAGTATAAGAACTTTTGCTTAAAGTTCTTGGCCAATCATTAAGCTGGCTTCTCTTCAAGCGTAATTATACACTCATATGGTTAGAAAGATAGAAAGGTAGATATACAGACCTGGATCTGCCTCTTCATGTGCCCCTGTCTGGGGTAGTGCAAAGTTTGTGTGTGTGTGTGTGTGTGTGTGTGTATACATGTATACAGTACTGCGTGCTGTCATACATAACACATCAAAAATTCCAATGACTTGCACCAAATGACTTGCATAAAAATTTGTAATAAAAATATTACTATAATTGGTAGGGTTTAATGGAACCAACAATCAAGAGCTGCATGATCGTTTCAGAATGTTTAGCTTATAAATCTCTCCTAAACTGGTCTTTCCTCAGACCTCACCCATGTATCCCAAAAGAGAAGTGAGTAATAGAAAACAGAAATATCATTACCAGATTCTGGAGAACTCCCAAGCGATGGCAAATAGGCTGATTCAGCTGCTTTGCAGATGAACTTATAGAGTGTTCATGAATTCTGTGAACATGTATAACTGAAATGAGTGCGTTGGATTCCAGTCTTCTGAGTGTTTGTTAAAATGATACGAACTCAATGATATTAAAAATAAAACAGTTTTAAAATGCCAAAGATGTGATTTTTTTTTTCTTTACCCACCTACAGGGGCCTGATATTGTACCATGCATATAGCATCTGACTGAACTGATAGATTTTTTGTTTTTTTTATTCATTGTTTTGTGTTCAATCCTTCATCTGTACATTTACACTGTGGATGCACTGAAACCTTTTTTGGAAATAGCTAAAATACCCAGCTGCAGTGGAAACTGTAGTCCCAGGGCTAGTACGGACTGGAAAAATCTAGTCAACAATGTTAGAAACCTTTTCAAATAAACAAATTTAGGTGGATTATTGATTTCAGAGGAATGCAATATTGCTCTACAGATGTACTCTACAGTGTAACAGTAACNCTGGTCAGTATCTGTGTGCAAAATGCAAAAATAAAGTATTTTCCCTGCAAGTAAACACTGACATTCATTTAACCTCCCCCCTGCCATTCTACATGGTTTTGTCCACTCATGAAAAATCTTACGATTGGAACAATTTATCTTATGGTGTATGGCCAGCTTTACTCACGATAGCGATGTTGCAATTCAATAGGGAACCGAGATCTACATTCAACTTTAAGGTTTTTCTTTAGGAGTGAAGAACCACATTGAGGTGGCTTTTTAAAATTATTTTATTTGTGAATTTTAAAGCTCTGAAAATATCTGTGACCTGATATAGCAATTCCCAGCAACCATTCATTAATAGTGATAGCTAACACAATTTATTTGGAGAGATAGAAGGTAACCAAACCTCTTTTTGTTTATGCGGATTGGATTGTGTGGTTAGTAATTATATGTAAATTGAGTTGCATTACTCAACGTTACAGTGGAATACATTTCTCAGCGAATGCAGCTATGTAATAATCATGGTCATGAATCCATTTGTACTAATATGAGGAGTCACAAATTTCAGATCATTGTTGCGCATTGTACTTATTATCTATGTATAATAATAATAATTACATTTCCAAATGCTTTTGAATAGGGGAAGGGGGTGTATTGTCTTACAAATGGGTGTCACATTGTGGGTGTCACATTGTTCAAGTTTGACAACGTTGGTAGGTTTGTTGTTGGTGAGGTTGTATGTGAGAGATGGCTGATGCCTGGATACTGTATACCAGCGATTATAAACTTGCATGCATTAAATAATTTCTAATCTGTGTTTTTAAAATGTAAACTCTTTTTTTTACTGAGATTTCTCTACAAGACTATAAGCAAATATATGTATTTTTGCTTTTTGTATTACTCCCTTAAGTGCAATGAACCTTTCAACTGATCACTGACCAACATCTGTCAGCCAGATTCTGTGGATATTAGTTTTCAACAAAACAATGTAGCTCAACAGAAGTAGAAACTTGGACTAGAAATGTGAATGTAGTTTTAAAAATGAAAGCTTGGAAAACAGGGCACTTACATAAATCGTTGCACAGCAAAAACACCATAATACTGGAAGGTGCAGAGTAATGGATTATATTACATGGTCACTTTTATTTGAAAGATTGATATTATGTGACCTATTCTTGACAGTCAATTTTAATGGCTGAAAGAAATGACTGCAGCTCCGGAAATAAAATAATAACTATGTAAATTTTTTGTTTCCAAACAGCAATGCACTGATGGCTATGAGTGGGACCCACTAAGACAGCAATGCAAAGGTAACATTTATAGTGTCCTACATCTTATTTGTCATTACACTATACACATTGCATGTACATGAACATAGGAAAAGGAATTAGTGGCATAAGCATTGTGCAAGACAGTCCCCCACCCCTTACCCACAGAAGACACAACAAGAATGACGGTCTTAAGCTGTCAGTAACTAGTAGGTTAGATGGTGCTAAGCACTTAAGACAAGATCCAGACCTCCACTTTTTCTGGAACTGCTTTTGCCAGGTGTTCCAAGGAATTCAATCCAGTGGGACAGTTCTTCCCTGCACCCAAGTGCTGAGGTGGGCAGGGGAGAAGCTGTAAATGTTAAAGTAGTAGGGACAGGGAACTGGGGTTCCATGCAGGTCAGTAGTCTGTAGAACGGATGATCCACGTGAGGGCATAAGGTTACATTAAGCACTGTTAAATAATAAATAAATAAATAATTTGACAGCAGTTTACTGTTTAGCGTTGCTTAGAGTTACTTGCCAGCAGCTGAAAGCTTGGTGTTTTTATAAGAAGGGGACCACAGCTGGCAAAGGTTATTGCTTTCTATCCTGACAGCTGCTGGTACTGTAAGCTACCATTTCTCCTTATTACAGATATTGATGAATGTGGTATAATGCAAGAACCTTGCAAGGGCGGGATGAAATGCGTTAACCATTATGGAGGATACTTATGTCTACCAAGAACAGCACAAATATTGGTGAATAATGGACAAGAAGATACCGTAGTCTCACAACCATCTGGATCACAGCAAACCAACAACCAAAATCCTTATTTAGAAAGACCTCTTAACCCTCTGGATGTACCACGAAATGTACCTAGTTCACCGCAGCTATGTACCGCTGGCTATGAACTAAATGCACAGAATTTGTGCCAAGGTAAGAAAACTACTTTATTCTCATTAATTTGAATTGAATGTTGCCTGTAATATTTCTGTATAAAAATAATGTGACTATGGGCTTCATTGTATGTTGCATGAAAACTCAGTTATCTACCTTGTTTTTGCTAATAATTCTATCAATATGTTTCATGCAGTGCAGCAAATTTAACACAAAAAGTCTACGTATTAATGTCCTGATTTATCATACATTTACAAAAGCACATTTATGTTTTAAAAAATCAATTTGAATACAATTTATATACAAATATTTCAATGGAGTATATAAAAAAACTTTTAATTTCAGTAATTTACATATGTAGTACTATCAACCTTGTGACGATTATATCTATGAGTGTTGTTTTTCTTTTAGTTTTTTTAAAGTGGTAGTTACATTTTTGTTAAATACCCTGTCTATCTTACTAGACTATGGCCTAAATATGGCCTAAATTTACATTGCCCATTGCAGAGAGCTTGAATCTGATTTGTTGCTATGGGCAACATCCCCACTTTTCAATCTCCCCGCAATCTCCCATTTTAGTAAATTTAAGCCCATATGTGTACGCACATGCAACCTGCAAAATCGATCACTGTGTATCTGAGATATATTTTTAAAATGTATTCACACCAATCACAAAAATATCTTTTTGGAAATAGCATGACGCACTGATGATGCACTAATATGTTGTGCTACACCTTGGTTACCCATGAAACATTCCAAACCATCACATTGACTTTTCCATGCTTAACTGTTGGTGCTACACAGTCTGGGAGAAAGCACTCACCTGGAGAATGCAGGAAAAAAGAGTCAATCAACATTTTGATTCGTCTGCCCAAAGCACCCTATTCCACTGTTCCTTAGTCCAATCCTTACCCCATGCTTATCCTTTTACCTTTGGAGCACATAGAATTGACTAAGGCCATATTCCTACAACCTCCACCGTTCTACCAGACAAATGTCTGTAACACTTGCTAGTAATCACAATGTCTGTCCTCTCGAACAGTTCTTGTTTAGACGACTATTTCGTTTTCTTGTAACATTTTGACGCTTTTTGACAATAAAAAAGCTTCTTCTCAATAAATCCTCATTTTTAATCTGAATTTCTGCCATTAATTAGCTAACACGTGCCAAATGTCATCAGAGCATTAAATGAGTTGCATCCATAAGTCTATCACTGTATGAGAGCAGGCTATGGGACTTTATGCACATTTGTTATGCTTCAGTTTGATAGGAGGAGAGCAAGATACTCAGCTGAAACTCTATAAACAAGTCAGAAGCTGGTGAGCTGGCCAGATATTGCACAACTAACCACCATCTCCTGCGACACTGGAGACTGAGCCATGATTTACTTATTCCTAATCCCCAACAGAAATGTAAAAAGGGAAAGGCCATTATCCTCACTCATTCATATTGTTCTTGTTACTATGACAACATGTATTGTTGTAAATGTCATTTTGTCTAATAGGATGACTCACAGAAAGTAATCATCCAATTGAACTTTAGGCTAGCGTTAATAAATTACAACTCAGTATTACTTCCATCTATCGGATTGTGTATCCTACACTTTTCTTAATATGCACGAATATCCAGAATGTGGATTAAAGCTTATTGTCTGATGTTTTATTAAGATATAGTGTTTCTTGACTAATGTGTACTGGAAACACGTGGTTTAGGATATTGGCAGTGACTTTAAATACAATATATCATATGACACCAGCTCATTGTAAAAGTTACTTTTGCTTATTGTACTTTGTAAAGGTGTAATTCATGTGGGAAAATACACAGCACGCATGCATGCTGCAAGCTGCTTTTATTATAGAGTTAATGAAAACATGATGTGCACCCTTGTATAATTACCTACAGATGTATGACCTTTTTCTTCCACTCCAGCGCCACTAAATTATATTTTATGAGCAACGTGATGTTGTGGGACCCATTTTAAAAATAATAGTTGACTCAAGGGAGCTGTAATACTCTTACTGACATCATGCTGAACACTGAAGGACCTTCTGTTTAGATACGGCTGTCCACTCCCTTCTGAGCATTACTCAGTTTAAAGCTGATAATGTAAGCCGTACACTTTTCCTCTGATTCCTGGCATAAAATAAATGGATACTTATACATGAGTCACACATAAAAGGACTTTGAACTTTCTATTTAGATTTTTATTTGGAATAGAATGTGTCAGTAGTTTCTCTTATATTGCGATGCAGGCAGAAAATGTGTATGTTTGTTTAATAGTGTCCAGAGAGGGTCAACCGTGAATGAACTGCATAGGCGAAATGTTCATGAGAAAATGATACGTGTGTTGATACAGAGTCTGCGTTTTCTAGAATTCTAGATGTGACCTTAAGATGATGTTTATTAGATACATATAAAATGAACAGTCCAGTGCACTGTTTGTCTTACACATTTTACAAAGAAAAAACAGCTTGTCTAAGTGTTTCTGGTTTTATGTCTGTCTCACTCGCAAACCGACTTTATTTTCAGCAACTCTTGAACATGATATATATAATGGGTTATATTTACTAAGCGGTGAGATTGCAGTGAGATTGAAAAGTGGGGCTATTGCCCATAGCAACCGTTCAGATTTGAGTTCTCCAGTGTGAAAAATGAAACTGAGAGCTTAAAGCTGATTGGTTGCTATGGGCAACTTTCCCACTTTCCAATCTCACCATTTAGGATAGATATATATATATATATATATATATATATATATATATATATATATATATATACCCCATTGAGAGAGAGATGTGTGTGTTACCTGCCACTCGTGTGGCATGCAGGGCAGGGTGCCGCAACCTCTAATGGGGACCAGGGACTGTCAAGCAGCCAGAACAGCTTTCAAGCAGTTGCATAATGAGCTAAAGTCGAACAAGTACCTGGACCTCAATAAAGTTTGCAGGGATCCCAATCTGTGGGACCATGAACTGAAAGCCAGCAAAAGCAGCAAATGAAGAAAAAATTAGGGCTGCTTACCAGGCAAAACATGTGCCCCCAATGAGATCACAGGGATCCCAAACTCCAGGACCCTGCACTGCTAGCCACAGGAGCAGCACTTAACTATATACATATTACATTATTACATTAGGTTACATTAGGGCACCAGGGAATCGCTACAGAAGTAGGCCTTGCACCAGTCGCACTGCCGGTAGTTATTTAAAGAAAAGGCAGTGACTACTTACCTAGGGTCTCCACCTTCCAAATATGGCCTCTATTTACAAACCTTAGTTTAAATGAAATGAAGTGGATAATATTTCTAAAACATGTATGCAACAAAGACATATGGAGTGTCCATGCATCGCCATGGAAACAACAGATTTGGCCCCGGAACTTCATAATATTCACTAACTCTTGGAGCTTGGTTTATGAAGTTTCTGCTGCATGTAAAGATGCTGTTAGTGTTGCGATTCCCCATTTACCTCCCCTTTCCTTCCTCTAATAGCTGTTATTAGCGGGAGAAAAAGGGGGGATACCCTTTTATGAACAAGGAACACCATTGTTGAGCAAAAATAAGAGAAAGTTAAAAAAATAAAATCTTAATAAGACTTAAGCTGGCCATACACCAGAAAGATAATCTTTCCAATCAACAGATAAATGACCCTCAAAGCAGAAATCTGTTAGATGTGCACTCATTAAATGCATGTTTTGTGAGAACACATGTAACAGATTTCTGCTGTGAGGGTCATTTATTTGTTGATTGGAAAGATTATCTTTCTGGTGTATGGCCAGCTTTACACTTACCTGTACGGAATGAAGAGCCACTCTCTGAAGAGCTGAGACCAGAGTGCATTAACACTATTCTGGGACAGGTGAGTATTAATACATTTTATGAATGATGCTGCCAGGTTCTCTGCGAGGATACGAGAACCTGGATCATCACTGTTCATAATAAAATAAAAATGTAAGTAAGTAGAGGCCTGTATATTAAATGCTCTATGCAGACAGGTGCTCTATGCAGACAGGTGCTCTATGCAGTACAGCCAAATTCTCATTACATAAGCTGAACAGTTTCTGGTCTACTGCAGTACGCTGCATGCAATGAGTCATCTATCTGGGGTCCTCCCCTTGCCAGTGAACATGGAAATACTGGTAAAATAAAGATGTCTTCATTTGAATAGTTCCTCGAAGAGAGATATGCCATTATCTAAATTAAAAATGTCTACATTTGAATAGTTTCTTTAAGAGGGATATACCATTATCTTGAAGATTATCACACAATAAAAAAAATCTCAAATGAGTCAACACTAAGAGGCTGATTCAATTGTGCGCAAGGTGAAAAAAAATGGTATTCAATGGTTAAAAATGGTCCGCGAAAAACTGGTCATGGTTTCTCGCACCCCTCTGAAGATCGGGGAAGCGATGATATCTGCAATTGCCGGAAATAGACTACTATTGCAGATATCAGCGCTGGCTAATTACTAATTACTAATCAGTAGTAAGTATGTAAACTTCATTAATACATTTAGTGAATGGCAGAATTAATGTAGTTTATACACTACTATCTATAGTAATTTACCAGCACTGACATCTGCAATAAATAGTATTCTATTGTAGATAGATGTTAGCCCATTCACACTTTCCCCTGCACGCGTTATTTTGTCACTGATCATCAAAATTACGTGAGGAGGTAAGGTTGGACTGAAAACATTGGAATTTGGTGCAAAGTCATGATTGAAAAAATCGCGACTTAACTAGTCACAACTTCACGCACAATAGAATCGCCCCCTAAGATTCGACAACTTTTCATAAAGATTTTATTTTGTAATGCAAACAGGTACATAATGGTATCACAAGATAGAAAAATGAGAAACAATTCATCAAGTGCAGCTCAAACAATGTAGGTATAATTATTTACATAATTCTGAACAGTATAGCTGAGTCACTTATATCCTCAGCATTAGTTGTCAGTCTCACTGACTAGAACTAAGTTCCACCAGAGAGAATACAGACTATGTGGTATAAGTATATAAGTATAACCATCATCATCATCTCTTACCTGTAATACTGATTGCAATTAATTTAATTTGTCTCCCTTGCAATTCAACATGGTTTTGCCCACGCTTGAAAAATCTTACGATTGGAACAATTTATCTTTTAGTGTATGGCCAGCTTTAGCTTTAATCAGTTTTCTAGAAATGGAAAATAAAATTGAATGTTATAGTTTAGCAAAATAAAATAAATAACATGGTTGAGAAACATAATTGACCACTGACCTACAGAATATATTCTTTTGTACCAATGTACAATGATTTTGCTTTGAGCCAGCCAGGTACATACAAAGTGCTACAATTGCCGGCATTGTATAGTGATTACACAGTACCAGATAGTCTGGGCTACCTCCTCACTGCCTATCCTATGACTAAATATTCACCCAAAATTCATATGCATATGTCACATTCACAATGTGACTCAGAAATATCCTGGGTATATAACTGTGTCACTTGTATTATTATTTTTTACCCTACCCCCCCCCCCCCCCCCCCCACACACACACACACACACACTCTAATCCCCTGAAAATACAGTCTGTGTCCACCCATACACAAAGCCTGTGTCAAGTCAGACCCAGGAATAATTTATTTTTCAGATGAACTTCTGACAGTACGCCATAACCTGGGACATCCGAGCATGACCTGGAAATAAGTTGGGCTTTTGGCCAGAGTGGACTGGGTATTAATGTCCCATTCCAAAATCATGGGCAGAAATGTTTTTACTAGGTTTCTGATTCATCTGGAAAATGTTAAATCTAGATCAGGGCCATGTGTGAAAAAGTTATGTTCTTCCACACAATATTTTCAACATTTTATGATGGGCACTCCTTACAATTCATGCTGTCATGCCGAAAGAGGAAAGGGTTCCTGAAAGTTATAGCATTGTAAAATCCCTGCCATGGAACTAATAGCAACCATTAAAAACCAGTCAAGACTAGTAACCCTTTTGGGCAGGAAGCATTCTCCTGGGATGCATTAGTCTGGCAAATGGAGATAAGAGACCCAACACAACATAGAGACTGCTTCTACAGACCCTGAATCCAACGATGTGCATGGTCATTTCAGACTTATTGGCTGCTGGTTGATCAGGAATATCCAATATAAAAAGAACCTTTGATTTTTCAGAAGTAGTTTTGGACTCATTACAACCAAGGATGGACTGAACGGATGTGACCGGTTTATTGCGCCTGTTGGAACTTACAGCCTCTCCCCTGTCCTTGGAAAGTCCCACTGGAACCTTACCTAGTGACTCGTCGCCAAACTCGTCTGCTACGTGAGGGCCTGCTGGAACCTTACCTCTCGGGTCACCGCCACACTCACCTGCCTCTTACCTGTTGTCTTCGGAACACCTCCTGAGCGAGACACCAGCCTGGTGGGAAGGGACCCACTTAGAGAGAATAGGGGATAGCGAGAGAGGGGTGTTTGGACTTCACAATAGCAGCGAGTGCGTGACGTGACACACCTAAAGAGGGAAAGCCACAGATGCTAGTGCCTCTACCTATACTCAGCGAGGGCCTTACGGGGAAAGGAGAAAGCTCACCTTAGTAGCGCCTGTACTCCCAAAGGAGTACCTGGTTCAGCACCTGTGAAAGAGAGTTAATGCAAACCTACCCTGTCTAGGGAACAACTAACTAACAACTTCTGGGAGAGTACTGGCGCTTATATCTACTTTTAACCAAAAAAGTCAATACAGATAACTCTTAACACGAGGGTAGAGGTTAACCTTTCTTACTTCTACAGTACTTCACCAGAAGACACTTCAGAGCCTTAGCCTCCTTGTTTCAGACCCCTTGCCAGAGAAGAGAATGTCAATACACACCAAATAGACAGGTACTGTGGACCGGATGGGGGCACTTACCTACTGACCTAGCGGACGGGTTATCGCCAGCCTGACCCCCAGGTGTAGTGTCTAAGTAGGTACCTGGCTTAACTCTTAATCCTCTAATGTGGAGAAAGTGACCTGTTACAGAGTGTACTGCGTCCTAAATGTGCTGAATGAGTTGCCAAACCCCTATAGTGGTGAGGCAGGGGTATTTGACCCTCTGAAGCCTAAGTGCTGCCCGGGAGGTGTTAATACCCTTGAGTGGTGGTGTACAGGGGTGCTTGGCCCTTTAAAATTCAGTGGTGGTGTACAAGGGTGCTTGGCGGTGTTGGACAGGTGGCGTTTGCTTACTTACCCAAGCAGGCACCCATCTGTCTCTTACCTGCCTCTGCGCAGGAACTGACCAATTGCAGTGCTGACCCCAAGGCATGGAGGTCCGGAGTCTCTTCGCCACTTCAAACCAGAAGCCAGACACCAAGGGACCCGGAAGCTCTTTTGCAGGTCCCTGGGCCACTATCAGCCTGGCAAGTCGTCTCTGGGTGTCTTCTTGCTTGACCTCAGCGTCTCTGGAGTGAGGCTCACCATCTGCAGATCTCCCGTCGTCTTCTTTCTTGACCACACCTGCCCCGGTGTTGAATGTGCCAGCTTCTTCTTTATTGGGCACGCTGTCCCCGCCAACCACTTCTTCCGGCTTGACACAACTTTCTACTTGCTCCGTTCCCGCGCCACCGGCTTTTATGCCTGCGGCCGGGGGTGGAGCCAATTCCTAATTTAAACATTCAGCCGCGGCTCCTGATTGGCCAGCAGCTGACCAGACTGCCCTCCCATTGGTCCACAGTGAATCCTGGAAGACCCACCGTGGTTTGCCGAGAAGGCAGCCGCGACCTGGTCCGTCCTGCCGCCTCGTCCCGTGACAACCTCTACAGGGAGATTGGGCCTAAATTTACTAAGCAGGGAGATTGTAGGTAGATTGAAAAGTGGGGATGTTGCCCATAGCAACCTATCAAATTCAGGCTCTCAGTTTTATTTAACATACTGGAGAATGTGAGCTCAAATTGGGTTTGTTGCTATGGGCAACATCCCCACTTTTCAATCTACCTACAATCTCCCTGCTTAGTAAATTTAGGCCCAAGAGTCTGTTGTTTCAGACGTGTGTTGTTACTTAATCATAGTAAATAGACACTGTCTACATAATCTACATCATTTATACATAATAACATTTTGAGAGCTTATTTATGTCACGTAAAGGTTCTGCTATTAGCACCACAATATTTCACTTTGAACACAGTACACATACTCCATGAAGCATTATTCCATGAAGCAGTTGTCTAGTAATAATCTAATACAGACAGAATATAAATTTCATTGAATAGTGTTATTTCATATCTCTCTTGCTATAAAAAGAGGATCAATAAAGAACAATTTCTGCAACTGCCAAAAATAAGAACCACAGTTTTATGATAAAACGTTTTATTGCAGCAGACGCATGGGACCTACAGTATGCTGTGAAAAAATGCTTATTAGATGTAGCAAAAAGTCTTTGCTGGCTCAGAAATTGAGCTTTAACCAGTAGTTAGTAAATCAATAACATGTACCTGAAAAATAATTTCTAACCAAATTGATTAGACATTATTTTTATAAGAAGAAAACCATACCTTGCGGCCAGTGTTAATATCATTCTATTATTTTTGCCAACTCTCCTGGAATGTTGAGAAGACTCACAAAATTTGGGTTGTAATCCTGAAAGACTCTCCATATTTGGCTCACAGCAGGCTTGATGGGGCATATTGTGTAATCTAACCCTATTTCCACTCTTCACACGATTGACACAGTTTAATACTTTCCACAGGTTTGTGACTCCATTCCTGCACTGCATAGAAAAGCCTAGAACTTAAAGTATTAAAAAAATACAACTTTTGCAAATGAATAACACAGAGGATGCGAGAACCCACAGATAGGGACAGATATGTGAGAACATACATTGCACCTTAATCGACTGTTCACCGACCCTGTAGTGTGTTGATGTGCGTGCTATGCACATTTATGTATTGTATTGCTCACTAACTACTGTGTGGCTTTTTACCTGGTAACTGTGATCATAGCATGGGAACATCCAGAATGGGCTATAATTTAAAGGACATAGGTTGTAAATGAAGGTATTGTCTATATTAGGGGTCCTTTGTCAATAGTTTTGCTTTATAGATTGACATTTGGGACAAAATTTACTAAGCAGGGAGATTAGATTGCAGGGAGAGTGAAAAGTGGGGATGTTGCCCATAGCAACCAATCTGATTCAAGCTCACATTCTCCATTGTATAAAATGAAACTTGAATCTGATTTTAGGCCTTAGTCTTACTTATGTGCAAACATTGTGGTTGGGCAGCATCAATTAAACTTACTCTCCTAATCAGAAGCACTCATGCGAACACTAAGCATACTCCCAACAGTTGGCAGGGGGAGATCGGGAACCCTTGGTCCCGCCCCCAGTCCAACCCAAACCATGCCTGGTCCCGCCCCCAGTCCCACCTAAACCACGGCTAGTCCCACCCAAGCCTGCCCACTTTGACGCCGCAGACTAGTGATTTGCGTTCTTTTATTGAAAAAAATTACGTTAATGTCGAGGAGGTTGTTCCCAGAAAAAACTGCTGGGCAGGCGGGACAGTAGGACAGTCTAGCAAAAGCGCGACTATCCCACTGAAAGCGAGACACTTGGGAGATATGTACTAAATGACATTTATTTGTTCTCGTTGTCCAGTAAGTGACTTTTGTATTTATTTAAATTATTTTATATCATTTTTGACTATCAGCTTTTTTTTAAATTGCGGGACTGGAGGGGCAGATAGTTTATAATATAGCAGCATTTGTTTTTATACATCTATATATGAAACAAATACAAACAATGCTATTAAGAAAGTACAGACTTTACATACAAATAAAACACACATAAACAATATTACATACAAACACAACACCACCACTACCCCCTAAATATAGAAATATGAATGTATAAAGCAAACTGTTGGGAACAAGCTTAGGCAAAATAGTAATGTGAGTGAGGTCTATTATAATAAAGAACACTCATACCTCTTTTCCACCAAAAACCCAGGTTCATACCTGGGTTTATACCCTGCATTTTCCCAAGTCATAAAAGACCCCTTTACCACTGCAGTGTGAACCTGGGTTTTTTCCAGGGTTGACACCATTTCCACTGAATGGAGTACTGTATTGCTACCTGCTACGTTTTAAAAGGAAACCCCTTTTCCACTGCGACCTGGGAATAATGCCAGTAAAAAAAACCCTGCATTGGTCCCGGGGAAAAAACCTGGGTCACTTGACTTGGTTTTTTTCTTGGGACCCATTTCCACTAAAATAAACCTGGGTCTATGTGCATAAACTCTGAGGGGGGGGGGGTTGTCAGTGGAAAAAGGGATATTAGTTGGCATTGGGTAAAAGTTTTTGAGCTTATCTAAATATGATATTACTAACAAGGTGACTGAAATAAACAGAAACTTATATCATACCATATTTTCACTCAATAGGAGATCCAAGAGTACACAGCAACCTGAACAATATCACCAGCAATCCCCAAAACATGTTTACATTCCAGGCACAAATAACTGAGAAATGTGCTTATCCAGGTGTGCCTTTGGCTGGTGACGTGAAATCTATCAGCAGAGTAGCAGGTGTTATGCACCAATTTACTTAACCTGAAACAAATAAGTACAGACATTCTATAAAAAAAAAAGAAAAAACAAGATCAAAAGGATAATTCTGAAAAGAATTTTCATTTCTGGAAGGAGCTCAAGAATCTGCTTATTTACTTAGGAAAGTGTAGATGTTTCAGAACGTTGTTGCAGCAAGTGGACAGGGTGATCCTTGTTAATTCACAACACATATCTGAAATGAAAACACATACAGATGATTACATTTTCTTATAAACATTCCTGAGGAGTTACAATTTTCATCATTTACCATAACTGCATTCCAGTGTATCATTTCTGAGCACTTTCAGTAATCTGGTCACAGTATATAAACCTTCACAGAAGAACTATGCTTAATAAATACTTCAAAGATATGTCCACCTTTAAGGGTCTTATCTAAACTAAGTGTAGTAATCCAATCCATAAATGATGTCTCATACAGGGCCCATTTCTTCGGAAAACTCTGAATTTCTATGGTTCAATACTATTTAAACATAGTTTATGGCCACGCAGGATTAAAGAGGGGACTATGTGGTCCCCTGATGATCGCACTTTCCACCTGTTCTAGTCAGCCATGCCTAAAGACTCGGGTCATGAATTGTTTAAGCTGCACTTCAAGGAGATGAGTTACAGAGGATCCATTGTAGAGCTACAGTTCAAGTCCAGCCAGTTAGAAGATTGGTCCTTGTCTTTGTCTTTATACAGGGCCGGATTAAAATCCACATGGGCCTGGGGCTGAACATTTTCGTGGGCCCATTGCTGTGGTTATGACCATTGTTGTGTGTGGTGGTAAATTATATGTGGGCCCATTAATTCATTACACTTCACCAAACTGTACCCTCCTACACTTAGTGCATGGCATTGTTGGGAAAGGAGGGTGGATGTGTCACATTCATTTTCATGCATTTCAGTGGGAGGCCTGATGATTGGCTGTATATGTGGGCCTTTTTTCAGATGGAGGCCTGGGGCTATAGTCCCATTCGCCCCATTGTTAATCTGCCCCTGTCTTTATAGATCCATGGAGCTTTAACTAAAAATGAAGCTTAGCTGGATAACTTATGCTCAACTGTTAATAAATTCAACTCAACTGCTTAACTTACTAATAGCCAGATATTCAAATGCTAGCAGACATACTTCCATATCATCATCAGAATGGAGCGCAGTATAGGTGTTTTGGGAGCCTCTCTGTCTCATTTCCCCTGAGCAGAATCCTGACGGAGAAGACTAGTACTCTCCTCTGCTGCAACCAGAGGCTGGCTGGCTAATTTTGGGGGGCAAGCCCACAGAAGTGGGCCATAAGTAGCGCCTATATATATATATATATATATATAT
>JABWIB010001081.1:59790-79406 GCA_016617825.1 Platyplectrum ornatum
TATATATATATATATATATATATATATATATATATATATGTAACGTAACTTCTGTTCACGGTCGGAGCTGAAGAGACAACATTAGCCGGTCTTCCCAGGGCCGTCAAGAGAGGGGGTACTCTTTACCAGGGGTGAAGAGCCCGTGATTGAGATTGATGGTTTTTGGAGTCTTTTATTTTTACTATTATTATTTACTTTTTTTTAACTGTTAACTGAAAGTAATCTGCAGTGAGAGTTGCTTTTATGTGTAAGAAAGAGAAGCCTGTAGCCCATCACTGAACTCAAACATGTCCTTAAAGATTTACGATGTATCCTGCTTGAACATATTCCCCCCCATGAGAGGTAAACACACATATAATGTACTTTTTCCTCTGTGTAGTGCTTTCAACCTTATAGATATACATACAAGGGAAAACAGGAATGCCCCCAATGGTGTGAAAACATGGGTGACAATGCCGTGTGCTGCGTAGCGGCGGAAAAAAACATTACTTATTAAATATGAGGGGGTCCCAGGAAGTTGCTTTACCGGGGCACCACCCCAGGCTGCTGCCACATTTACCAAGAACTTTAGTACACCTTCCCTTTTTAAAAAAGTTTTGGCTTAGAAGTGGAATCTTGTTTCTGTTAGAATAACACAGGTAAACAGCAGAGGGAAAGTGGAAAAAACAACTTTTTCCTTTTTTTGGATTACACCCAACAAAACAAACAAATATGTAACTGTTCACATACATACAGATGTAGGGTTACCACCTTTCTTCTCAAGATTTCTGGACACACAGACCTCTGGACTCCGGACACCATTACTAAATTACTGGATTGTCAGGAGTAATCCCGGATGGGTGGTTAACCTAGAACACGCATGAAAGTTTTCTTTTCTGTATTACAGCCATTTACTAGCAACTTCTAACATAGTTGGTTTTCTTTGCAAAACAAACAGGTGTTTCACAGATCAAAGGTGTTTTGCTTTTTGCACAGAACATTAAAGTTTGCTTTCTCGTCTGCCACTGACAGCTTAGTACTGTTGTAACTTAAGACAGGTATGAACATTTAATACACACAAATACATATTTGGTGGACCACATCTTTAACATTCATTGTGTGCTCCATTTGTAACCTGAATTGACCCTAGCTTCTAGGTTCATTATGGTTAAAAATAAATTAACTCTTAAAACAAGATGGGAAAGTGACTCTTCTCTGCCATCATATTCAATGGGGCCGATTCAATCTCGGGCAAAGACGAGAAAAAAAATGACCGCGAGCAAAAAAAAGTTTTTCTCCATTATGCAGCAAAAGGGAGAATATTAAGCGCGATGCCGAATTGAATTGGCCGCTATGTTTCTAAATTGCATTCAAAATATTAACCTCCAACATTTTGTATTTTCTGTAAAAAATAGTGATTGAAATAATAATTGAAAAACTGCATTTCCAAACTGTAAGCGAACTCCATGAAGTGAATGATTTCCAAATTCAAAAAGGTTGTTTTTGTTGGATAGAAATAGAACAGTAATGGAGGATAAAAAAAAAAAACCCATTCACACATCGACGCTTACTCAGCCTAACCATGCTTGTCTAAACTGTGTCTTAAAATCTTGTCTGGCTGTGACATAAAGTAGCAGAGCTGTAATCTATGGTTTCTCAATATTATACATTGTCTAAGTACAGAAGCAGTCAGACGTTTACATTCTTGACAGGAGTTATGTTTCTCTCAGGCTTGTTTTGCAGTATTGCATAACTTTATCTATTTGCATTCCATGTTCACAAGACTGAACATGCGATCATAATTGTTTTTTGATTCTTTTTTGAAAAATGGAATGCAGCTCTTATGAATGAATCCTCTGCAGAGAAGACATAAAACTGCCTTTTTATTGGAAAAAAAAACAATGAATTTACTAAAAAAAAAATACAATTGCAAAAATATATCAGCTTTATTTAATCTCCAATCAGAACATATTTGCTCAGTAGGTTGAATCCAGATTTATGAATTTTGTTGAATTTCAAAGAGTTGCATGCGCTGAATGCATTCCAAACCAGCCAGTCTTACAAGCAATGCCAACAAGCTGGGTCAAGATCCCAAGTGATCATTTTCTATTAGCTGTAGTTGTGATAACTATACCTGTCCATACCTCCCAACATGGAACATATATGCCCCGACTGTCTCAGCTTAATATTTCATATTCAGGCAAATCTTATAAATATTAAATAAACATGAAAGGGACTTCAGTTAAGGACATTTTCATTTTGCAGGATTATTTGATATAAACTGTACTGTTTACCCAAAACCAGGGGCCTATCAAAATGTTAATGGGCTCAGGTGAAAAATGTCTGCTGGGCTCCCCTTCACCAACAAAAATAAAATTGAATCTGTTTTAATCCATCACATACATTATACGTCCATTACTCCTTATTCTCTTTATCACTATCCCCAACAAAATGCTCACCCTTCTCTTCATCAGCTTCTCCTTTGCATTCACCTTATCCTCTCCCCCCTGTATCCACATCATGGCTCTCAACCCTACCACCAGTATTCCCATCATTTCTCCAAGGCCAAAGTTTTCCCACCATGTCTCCAGTCCCCCTTTACTTTCAACATATATCACCCAGAGACGCAGCGTCCTACCCTGATTGACAGCTGAAGCAGGGGGGGATGGGGCACTAGTAAACGATGATCATTCTAGTGTATGTTACGAATAACAGAGCAGTTTTTCCAGGGGAAATCGCCCTATTTTCCGATGCCAATTACTCTATCATCGGCCTAGTGCAGGGGTAGGAAACCTTAACCATTCAAGGAGCCATTTGGACCTGTTTTTACTAGAAAAAAAACTTGGGAGCAACAAAACTCCAAAAGTGAAATTTAATATAACATTGGATGTACAATGGCCAGCGTTTCAACTGCTTTAGGCAATTTTCATCAGGGCAGCATAAAAGTCAATAGTAAGACAAAAAACCTGCTGAAAATTTTCTAACAGCAATTGAAAGGGTGGCCATTGTACACACAAACACATATTTTATATGTGTGTGTGTGTGTGTGTGTGTGTATTTATTTATATTTATAAAAATATATTTATAAAAAATTCTCCTCCAATGTCATCTTCTGAATGACGATGACGTGGCGTCACACAGCACAGCTGAATCCTCCCCTGATCCTCCATGACTTACAGGGACAAATGTAATCGTGGCTGGCAGTGGCAAATGCACAGTGCTCCAGCCATCATTACATTTGTGTCTGAGTCACAGAGGATCGGGAGAGCCACAGAAGACACCTCCGGAGCCGCAGGTTGCAGAACCCTGGTCTATACCATTAGCAGCAATGCACTTGCAAAGTTTTCAACTCAGCATTGCAGGCCACCAGTTTGCAAACAATACACCCTACACCTTTAAATGTAAGGTGATGTGTTAAACTGTTTGCATATGCTATAACCCACTGTATGCACAACAATATAAAAGGGTCCCTCAGTAACAACACATTAGTCGTGCATCAAATGTTTTCTTGGGAGTCTTGTGTTGACAGTTTATTTTTCTATGTCTTGAATTTTCTTTCATCTCATCATACTATGTTGTTCTAGCATCACTGCACTCTAGTCTAAGACCTTTAGAACTTGCATTATTTAATTTATCTGTTTGTTTTTGAATTTAACATTTAACAAATTGCTGGATATTATTTAACTCAGTGCCATGGGTGGCCCTAGGAAAAGACCAGATAGTCGGCCGCATAGGGCCCAGCATATTAGGGCATCGATGGACCCCGTCGCTCTTTACTGCTGGTGGTGAGGCCCTGTGTAATCTTTTTGCCTAGGGCCGCAAAGCCTAATGCCACCTGTGCCCAGGGCTGGAAGTGGAGGTGTATATAGGGAATTCCATTCTGTCACTTCTCCCAATAATTCAATTGAAAAACTATTTTCAATTGAAAATCACCACTAACTTCTATTATTTTAATGTTTCTATACCACCACTTTTAAATTTTCACTACGACCACTGATTTAACTGTTGTTATGTACTATACAGTATGTATAAAATATCTATGTTTTTATTTGTCTTGCAGACATAGATGAGTGTCTCACTGGAGCACACAACTGCAGACAAGACCAAGTGTGTGTCAATGTGCGAGGATCATTTACTTGCACGTGTCCCAGAGGATATCAGAAACGAGGAGAACAATGTATTGGTGAGTGCTATTGTGAAATTCTTTTCCCTTTATACAAATGGCAGCAAAGATGCACTAATCATCCATACACAAATAAGAGGCTGAAACTGGTGAACATTTTTGCAATATACTTATAGACTAAAATGTCTCTATATAGAGGCATAACTAGATAGTCGTGGGCCCAGGTTCAAAAAATTGCACCTTTTCCGGTTTGTATATTGGCTATATTGGTAGGTGGCGGGTCTGGTTGGATTTACAGCCAGCACCACTTGACTCTCCCTGACGATATGCTGAGCCGATCAGCTGTCAGGAACATGAGACAACCGAACAGCTGAGCTGAGAGATGTCCCTGCGCTCCTGGGGAACAACTGCAGCTCCTGGGAGCCACATGAGTCCTGGAAACCTCATGGACCCCTGGATCCCCATGGGCCCTGGTGCCTTGCACCTGCTGCACCAGTGGTAGTTCCGCCTCTATATACTTGATGATACAGGAATCCGCCTGTTATATTAGCCAAACATTACAATTTTTTTCTTGCACCTCCATGGGCTGTATGAAACAGAATGTAATCTAATATTTTACCCCATAATGATTCCACTGATCTGATATAGGTAAGGTAATGATGTTATTATTATAATTATATAACATATGATTACTCTTTTGTAGACATAGATGAATGCTCAGTGTCCTCATTTTGTCATCACCACTGTGTGAATACCCTGGGTTCATACTACTGTCACTGTAACCCTGGATTTCAGCTTGCAGCAAACAACTACAGCTGTGTAGGTAAGTGCTACTGTTTTGCTATATGGTTTAAAGGCTCTAAGGCAGTGGTTCCCAAACTTTCTCGGTCGAGGCACCCTTGGAGTTTAAAAAGTGTAATAACTGTTTAGGTAAAGACAGAAATACTTCAGGTTGACATTAAATCTTGTGTAGCTCTTAAACAGGATGTAAAATTGTGCTTCTAAGTAACACTAGCAACATGGCACCATGTCAGAAAGAACATTCTGTGGCACCCCAATGAGTGTCGTGGCACCCCAGGGAGCCATGGCACACAGTTTGGGAACCACTGCTCTAAGGGAAGATGCAGCAGCATGCAGGCTCAATAGTAGAAAAGGGGTCAATGCGTAAATGAGGATCATGTAGATTAATCAATTTGAAGTGTATTTCCTGTAATGCAGAGGAGCTAAGTGTACGCATAGTCTTAGAATAAAACTTCAACGTGTCGTCAGGGAAGCAGTTGTCTGGAAGATCCCGGGCCCACGCTGCTATAGGGCCTTTCCACAACTCGCTGAGCAGGGAGGACCAGGTCGTATATGTAGCGAAAGTGGTACGGGCGAGATCGCAGACTGGAGAGTAACTCTCTAATCGTGTCATCCCCCTCCCGTAGAGCTGAAACAACACCCTGGACATAGGGGCCGATTCAATCCCGCGCGAAGACGGGAAAAAACGCGAAGTGCGCTTTTTCCCGTCTATTACGGGAGTGAAATCTCGCGGAGATTTGTTCGCACCTCTATGAGGTGCGAACGAAAAAACGCGAGATTTTCTGCCTTACGCTATTTGCGTAAGGCAGAAAATCTTCGCGCCTTAAGGATTGAATCGGCCCCATAGTGTCTAGTCTGCAAGCACACCAACAAAGTGTTGGTGCGGGAGCGTGTATTTGCTTTGCAGGTCCCCTCACTGTATGATTTAATAAACTTCCCACTATCCACTTGTACGCATAATATACTGCTCTCTTTTTACACTAACCAGGAGTCTAACCAGGGCCTGATAGAGCCCCTTGGGTGGGGATAGGCTGGTGCAGCAGGTTGCAGCCCCCAGTTCACCACCGTGGCAGGAGGTCAGGTACAGAGCGGAAGGAGCCAAGTATTAGGAGCCCAGATGGGCAGCGGTACAAATAGAAATAGGAGAATACACTGATAGGAGAAGTGGTAAATACGGAAGTGCTTAAGAGTAATAACAAACAGGGTGCACTGACTGCTACACACTGATGTCCACAAGTTCCACGTGTAATGTGTACTCCAGGTTAGAGTGCTGCAGGGTGAGACTGACAAGCCACTAACACTACCACACAGTGTTCCAGGTGTAATGTGCATTCTGTCAGAATAAAATGAAGGAATAAGGAACCCCCAGCAGGACAAATGATAGGGGACGTTTTGGAAACCTCAGAAGAGAAACAGCAATGACCAGACCAGACAGATCACTTGCAGAAAGTGATCTCTCCTGCAAATAAGGAATGCAGCTCTGCATCTAGTCCATAGTTACGAATAAAAAAAAAATGATGCCTAGTTACCTATATGATAACCCCCTTCCACCATAGGCTATGGAAGGGACACCTAAGTGCTATCTCTTCACAGATTAACTGCCAGTCAGGGATAGCGACGTTGCAAAGCTGTCAGCTTGTGTCAGCATATTTAAATAGAGCTTAGCATTCCGAACCTTCATTGTTTATCCTTCATATTATCCTTCATTGTTACAATATGTTTCTTTGGCTTAACAGATATTGATGAATGTAATACCAACAGTCCTTGTGCCCAGGAATGCTACAATATGATTGGTTCTTATATCTGTCAGTGTAATCCTGGTTATGAACTGAGCAGAGACAGAGTCAATTGTGAAGGTAAAACATATCACTTTATAATACTTTATTTGTATTATTAATATAATTATGTTTTATTTAATAAAAATGTATGTTAAGTAAAAATTAAATAGTGCACAAAAATACAGAAATACAGCTATTTAAGTGATGGAATAAATCATAACTACCATTTTATTTAAACATAGGAGTAATTACTGGTAAATGAAATATATGTGGGGATTGTGTTTTCCTGTTATGTGGCTATAAGCAGTTTGTCATATTGTGTTTCCTTTTTTATATTCCATTCTGGATCAGGTCTATATTGTACACTTTTATTTAAATATACACAGAGTGGAAAGCATGAGGGACTGCCAATTACTAATATATTATTCCTTTAGAAGTATGAAAGACAGTCAGTTGGCAAGTTGAAGATAATTTTTGTTGTGTAAATATTTCCACATTTGAAACCAACTGTGCTGATTCATGCTTATCAAATCCCGAGCTGTGGAGGCGTTTGAGCTAATGTTGCATCTGGTTAGGAAATAAACAAAAATCATTTAGCAATAAACAAATATGTGATCCCAGTTTATTTTATTTCAACAGATAACACATGTGATCGCTCCAAGGCATACATGTAATGTGGAAAGGAATTATTAATTTCTGTGGAATGTATGTCAGGTTTTGGGAAAAGGGGAATGTAAAGTCTGGATTAGGAGTTGTTTTTAACATGTATTTGGTCAGTGAGCTTCATGCAAGGCATAAGTTGATGAAGGCAAGACGAACTTCATATAAGATTCAGCGATGCAATATGCAACCACAGGAGCAGGCATCGCAACATCGCACCTGGGCCTAAATTCACTAATCGGAGAGTTTGCAGGGGAATTGAAAAATGGGGATGTTGCCCATAGCAACCAATCAGATTCGAGCTCACATTCTCCAGTATGTAAAATGAAACCTTGAATCTGATTGGTTGCTATTGGTATCCCCACTTTTCAATTCCCCATCAAACTCTCCGCTTAGTGAATTTAGGCCCTGTTGTAGGGCCAGCATTAAACTGGTAGTAGTTAGGAGGCATCTCCTCACTTGTACAACTCTCCAAGATGGAAATGGTTTTGTTGCCCCTATGAAGAATATTTATAATACCTCAACAGTTGTGATTAATTTCTGGGACCTGTAAAACAACACTTAAGCTGGCCATTCACCAGATGATAGTTAGCCACATTCCATGATTTTTGTAGATTTGAGATAAAAATCATGTGTACAGTATGTGTGACCAGCTTAAAATAAAAAAATGTGTTAAAACACCTTGTAAACGCTTTAAACGTATTCCGGGTTGGTAACAATATTGTACCCTGGTTAAAGGAGTTTAAAAAATGAAATAAATTAAAATAAAGACATTTATACCCACCTCAGTGGGACCCACCAAAGAGGTAGGTGTTTATGGAGAGTAAGTTCTATTATGAATGACAGGCACCGGTTCATTCAGCTTTATGACCTGCCATTCATAAAGAACTTCCTCTCTTGTCGGGAAGAGGAAGTGCCGGGGGAGGAGGAGAGCAGCTGGGCACCTCTCTGGTGCATATCTTCTCTCTAAACACCACACATCTGCACTACACAACACTACACTAGCTGGGCTCCTTTACTAGAACAATATCATTCTAGTGTATGGTGCAGATAACAAAAATACATTTCTAAGTAAGTGTTAGTATATGATTGGTTGCTATGGGCAACATCTGCATCTGTAAATCTAGGCATTAGAAGAGAAATTGTGAAATGCAGCATCATAGATTAAATGATACAGTACAATAGTCCCATGTTGTCAGTCAAGAGAACCAGTATAGTTAGGCATGTTATCCCATTATTTGATGTGCATAGCTATGTGAACAGTGATATTGCTGGAAGATAATGTGTGTGCTTGTGTATCTGTGTGTATATTTAAATGAACATTTCCTGCAATAGCTTCAGCACGAACCATTTATAGTGATTTAAAATAATGTATACTGACCAATGTTATGCCTTTACACCTCTAGAACATTATTATGAGCAAGTGAAGATTGCAGACTAGAGGCATCAGTGCTGTATAAGTATGATGAACTTTGCACAAACATTAAAATATTTATGCTAGTAAAGACACAATATTTTAAGGGTTTTACGAGATTTCATTATCTCATAATCCCATGTATATTTTTCAACTGCCAGAAGTCTCTGTATATAATATCAGCATATGACCTCAGTTGTAAGAACAACCAGTCTCTGTCATCAATGTGTACATGTATTGGTATTTATAGCTGAATGTTTCCGAACAAAACCTTTCAAAGTTATGTGTAGAAAGTTACTGAAATGATACCAGCTAAACATGGAAACCTAAAATTGGTTGTCATAGGCGACAAAACTAGGAAGGCGATGGGGCAAAGCGGCAACCCTGAATGTGAAGGGGGCATCCTGCATGACAGGATGTCATACAGAGCGACCTCCTTGCTCCCCCTCGTAGCCTGTGCCAGTATTCTGCACTATATTACATAGGAGCTGAAGCGCCTGTCACACTGTCTCTGTGACAGGCTCTATAGCACAAAAATCTAGATTGTAAAAAACAATGCTTTTTACTAAAAAGAATTGTGTTAATTGTACTCAATCCTTGCATTGTACATGTGTTACCATCATGTAATATTATCATTTTTATTGTAAATGTCTTGTTGAACAGATATTGATGAATGTAGAACATCCAGCTATTTGTGCCAATACCAATGTGTTAATGAACCAGGAAGATTTTCCTGTGTGTGCCCTGAAGGATATCAACTTGTTGGAACGCGATCATGTCAAGGTTTGTACATACAAAATACAGACTATAAATTGACTATGAATTGATAAATGTTGAAAAGATTATAGTTTCTTTAAATTAATCCTTAATTGTCCTTTAATATCTAAGGGGCTTCTGAGGAGTTTCTATGGTCTATGTACCAAGACTCCAGTTACCAGGTACCAGAAGTCTAGTTCTGTTCTGACTTTCTCTGAAGGTAGATTCTGAACACTTCATTTAGGTGGGTACTAAAACAACAAAACTTACCTAAACCATATGACACTGGCATAGTTGTAACATGTCTATGCCTATTGATCAAGTTTTTTACTTACAAAAATAAAAACCTAAAATGCAGAATTTCAAGTTTCTAGATATAACTATATAGTATCAATAAAGGCCATGGGTACTTGGTACAAACAGATCATATCATATAACAAATAATTTTAACTAAAATGTCCTAGAGTTAAGGAGGTAAAAGAATGGTTACAACGCAACGCGTTATTGAACAGCTGTTTTAGATTGAGATAGATTTCGTATTACTTGCCTATCTTTTCAAATAAGATTTCGTAATTTGTATTTCATTGTTCGAAAGTACGATCGCTTTGATTTCAAGTGATAAAGTCTGTTTTCACATGGAAATGGGCTTTATAAACTAAAATGAAAGTCACCTATTTATTTGGAGATTAATTACACAGAAGATGGCAATCTGCCCATAGACCTCCCTTTTCCTCTCTCTAATGGCTGTTATTGGTGGGATGAAAAGGGTTATGTATGGGGAGACCTTAAAGATACTAGGTGGAGTACAATGGTTAAAAAAAATATATAGAAAAAATAGGCGCAAAGAAAACCTAATGCGATTCTTATTGTTTATATGGTGAAGAAAAAGAATGAATAAAACTTACTTGACCGGAAGACAATGCAGTCACTGTACAGCTGTCCTGTCGTCCTGCTGCATGAGTAGTAGTATCTGGGAAACAGAAATTTTCTAATTGAATTGATTTACTGTGCATGTATGTGACTCAGAAAACCAGCGAGGAGATGCAATGTCTGTGGTAATATCGCAAACCATTATGGGACCTCGCTGGAGGGGAAAGTATCTGTAAATCCTGTGGTCGACATAGCCAGGCTTGCAGTGAGAAGATGCAAACATGGCTATCATAGTTATGGACCACAGGATAACTATTAGTGAAGTGGCAGTATTGAAGCATAGAAAATAATAGAAGGGAATGAAGAGTAATAGTTTTTTAGTTGGAGAAGTAATGGTATACATGTATACATCCCCACTTCAAGTGCTGATGTATTTTATTTCTGCTATAATGTGAAAAATCACTTTAATTTCACCTTATAATATATATTTCACCTATATTTAATTTTGCACCTGCATGTTAATTGAAAAATATATATAGAATATGATAACAAACGCTAACCCTTAGAGTGATATATTCTACCTTATTAATTCTCCACAGCTATGAGGGTTCTTGAGATATACTTAATCATTTCCATATAAGTCTAATTGTCTAATTCTCTTACAATAATCGTAGATAGGAACACTGTGAGATGCATGAATGTGATGTCCAGAAAGTACAATATGGCTGCAAAAAACATGACATAAGCATGATATTAGCAGCTTCCTGTGTATTACTAAAAAATGTATTGAACAGTTATCAGACATTGTTAATACACCTATAAAGTTATATAAAGTATAAAGACAACTTATTATCCTAATATATACTATAACATAATGTAATATAACAACTTTTGTTTTTGTCCTATTTAAATATTTACAGATATAAATGAATGTGAAAGCAACACACATGATTGTGGAGAAGAAGGTATGTGTTGGAATTATTATGGAGGCTTCCGATGTTACCCAGCGAACCCCTGCCAAGACCCTTATGTTCGTATGTCAGATAAGTAAGTTCATATAAAACATGCCATTCTTAATGTCTGAGCCCTGATCTACATACTCATAAATCATACCTATAGTTAATAGGAAAAATAGACATTCACTAAGACACTTTTACCAATGTGTAATAATTTGTAATCAGTTTTTCCTTCCAATATATTGATAGTAGCTAGAATATGCCTTAAGCTAGGTTTTTTTTTGTATTAGTCCAGTTGAAACAGCAGATTTGAAGTATTTGGGGTAAATTCACTAAATTAACAGCATGTTTAACAGCATACAGTCTAGAAAGAGCAGACATCATATCAGGAGACGCCGTCCAGGAAATCCAAGTAAAAATGAGGATATACTTGTCCAATACGCAGCAAGAGTACTAAGACTTGTAACCAGACTTGGCCATACACAGACCTGAGCTTCCAGAAGTAGCTTAATATAAATTCAGAGTAATTAGGTTAACTCTATAGAGGAAATGCATGTTATTAATGATGATAAAAAGAAAGGTACGTTTATTTTATAAATCTATAAGATTAAATGTTGCTGTTTTCCAGTCGCTGTATCTGTCCTGCAACGAATCCTCTCTGTAGGGACCAACCTTACAGCATTGTCCACAAATACATGAGCATCCGATCCAACCGAGCTGTGCCTTCTGATGTCTTTCAAATTCAGGCTACTTTGATCTACTCTAATACAATTAACACATTTAGGATTAAATCTGGAAATGAAAATGGAGATTTCTACTTACGGGTGAGTTCTTTAAACATTTTTAAAGGTTCATTGTTGGAAATTAAACCAACTTTTCTCAGTTTCATTTAAGTTGTGCATTTCTAAAGGTTTTGTACCTTCAAATGCATCTGTCACGCACCTGCTAATAATCACATTGACACAGTACAGAAGCTATGGTCATGTTAGAATGCTAGAGCAAGGGATTATGTTTCTCAGTTTAAAGTATTGGTTCTTGTCACAATGCTACATTTAAGATGACAGTTTTTGTCTTTAATAAGTAACATGCACCATGGTAACACCAACTCAGTGGTTAGGACGCTGCTGAGCTATAGGGCACAGAGTCTGCTCAGTGGAGCAAAGGGCATTCGAGCCAAGCACAGCACATCCATAAAACCATGAAAAGGTGGATGCCCAAATCATGCAAGAAGGTCATTCCAGGTCCAGGTGTACATGAAAATGCAGAGGAGCAGGTGAACTCTTGAAATCAATGTTGGATGGAACAAGCACACGGATAAATCCAAGTATTGTGGGCTGCAGGTGGGTATACATGAACAGGTGAATCACAGAAAAAGATGTTGGAAGACTACAAGGAATGCAGGAGCAGCCCAACGACCACAGAAGAAATTCAAGGAACACTGGAGGGCTTTGGAATATTCAACACAGGATATGACCCTATCGTTAGATAGTAAATAAAGGTTAGGAAATTATATATTATATAGTGAAAGGACAATGTAATAAAAATCCCTGACAAATGATTAGGAACACAAATTAGAGACCCATTTCTTAGTAATGAGCCAATGGGAAAACACAAAGTCTGCCACTCGTTGCACAGTACCAGGATCCATCAGTGCACTGAATAAGCGGGGGAGGGCAACTGACACAAACCCTTCAACATGCCCTATTTCACAGCTACGAAATACTCTCATGAGCGTCCACCTGTCACTCACATGGTTTTAATTAGCTCACTGGTGTTTGAAACAGTGCTCGAAGTGGGCCGGTATACATCGGTATGGTATTCCCGGCACCTTTTATAAGCAACATTTATCACAAAATTGCAGCTCCGAGGGGGTGGTGCTTATATAAGGAGTGGAGCTTGATACCTCCACTTAAAAATTCCCACTTCAAGCAGTGGTTTGAAAAATATCTTTAACTTTTACACAGGTGGTTACTATAGTAACTTTCCTGCAATTCCATTAATTATTGCAAAACAAAAAGCATATTAGAGTTGAGAAAAAATTATGGAGAACCTCTCCCTACCTTAGGATTATAAAATTATATAACTGAACCATTTAGGAGAGGCAGAAAAAAGTACTAACTGTATATATGCAATGAACAAGACCATAACTATTGCAACAACAGCTACTGTGTAGCACTAAAAGAGAATAATGGGGTCCATTTACTAATAATACTGAACTGGTCAGTATTTCTGGTAGCAAGCCTGGCTAGAATAACTTGAATATTTATGTCCAGAAAGGTCCTGCAACGCAATGCAACGTTCCTTTTCTACAATATTCGAACCTGCAAGGCTTTTCTTCATTATTCAGAGCTGCAAGCCTGAACATTAGGGTAAGTGTCCACTAGACCAGTGGTTCCCAAACTTTTTCAGTCAAGGCACCCTTAGGTTCTCCATAATTTTTCAAGGCACCCCTAATACAAAATTATTTCTCATTTTTTAAGCTTTTGAATCAAAATAGTGTAATAACTATTTAGGTAAAGACAGAAATACTTTAGGTTGATATAAAATCTTGTGTTGCTCCTATACAATATGTAAAATTGTGCACTAGCAACGTGGCACCACATCGGAAAAAACTATTTGTGGCACCACAATGAGAGTGTTGTGGCACCCCAGGGAGCCACGGCACACAGTTTGGGAACCACTGCACTAGACATATTCCACTAGCCTGCCATTGTTTGTCTACACTGGTATGCTTGTTTGCCTAGCTTGGACACCCTGGCAAGTTGTTTTTTTATTGTTTTGCAAGCATTTGAACGCTGTTTTCTACTCTATATACCAGTGCTCGAAGTGGCCGGAATACACCGGTATGGTATACTGGCACCTTTTCTCCCACCAAGCCCCATCCCCTTAAGACTGGAGGGGAATATTCATCACAAGATTGCGAGTCTAGAAGGGGAGAGTCTTATACAACGGGCAGTTTAATGACATACCCCCACTTCAAAATTTTCACTTCGAGCACAGCTATATATAATGCTTTTTTTTTTTACTGTGTATATAGAATGTCACTTCTTACACCCTGTACACCCTGATGAAGGCTGCTGTTTGCAGTTGAAACTTTGGTGATGGAATTATGAGTTTTGTGTGAATAAACACATTTGGCTTACTTTACCAGTATGGCGAGTAATAAATTGTTAGGGGGTGATTCAATTTTCCGTTTAGATAGTTGCACGCATTTACTGTACTGAAAACTCATGTCTTTTTATGCAAGAGTTTTCCCCCCTTACGCAGTTTGCAAAAAGAATTGAATCAGCCCTATAATTTGTATCACATTGATATTTATATTGGGGGTAAGATGTCTTGTATTTTAGGGGAAGGAAAGGGTAAAATGAGGGATTTCAGGGGAACATTTTCTAAGAACAGCATTTGTAATTAACATTCACTATACTGTTGGTTTGAAATGGTTTGAAGTGCCAACTCACATTCAGAAGAATGGTACATCGATGATAAGTGAATATGTTAGCAATCACCATGGAAATACTCGTTTTCCATGGTGATCATGCATTTGTAAATATAAGTAACTTTGTTTTTATGTGATAACGCAAATGACCATTATCACATGAAAATTAAGCTACCTATGTTTAGTAAATGGACCCCATAGTCAGCAGGTCAGTATGGTAAACAAGGATAGGGAAGGAAAGGTATTTATTTCCAGGTGCACATTTACCACTGTTCCCTTACAGTACTAAATACACCCTGAAGATAAACTTACATTTTTCTATGAAATATAAGAAAGAGATTGACATGTTATGTATTAAACTCTATCATACGTTACATATAAATATATAACAAATAGATGCAAATAAGAAAGAACAGTATTTAAAGTTCATGCTTCAAATTCCTATCTTTCAGCATACAAGTGGAGTAAGCGCAATGCTGGTCATGGTCAAACCGCTAACTGGTCCGAGAGAATATATTGTTGACTTGGAGATGGTGACTGTTAACAGCTTAATGAACTACCGCTCAAGTTCCATTTTACGACTTACAATAATAGTTGGGCCATATGCCTTTTAGTGTCATGGTCCAATAATCAACACTGGAAACAAAATAATATACTCTGCAGTACATCACTTTCTATTTATAGATGATTTTGTTTGAATCACATTTATGAATAGCTCAGGCACAAATCCTTCTAAATACACTAAACTTTCTTATTATTCATTTGTATTTTTTTTTTTTTTTTNTTAGAACCTAGTCTGTAACCTACCATCAGTGGAGACAACCATGTAACCGGCAAAGCCAATATGCTTGAGAACTATCAATAAAAACCAAGTCACATAATGCAAAGAACCATCCTGAAGTGATACGACTAGTCTAGTGACTTTGCATACTATATTAGTAAACTGCAGAAAAAGAAATTTGGAGATGTTGACCATAGCAAGCAATCAGATTCTAACTGACATTCTCTAGTATGTAGGGGAACAAAGGGTTAAGGATTTTACCCAAGTGTTAAACTATTATACATAGTGATATCACTTACCAGTGTTATCCTGTGATTGGTTGGACATTTGCTAAGGGGGAGGAAATGTCATTTCCAGATAGGCTTGAAGGTTACCTATGACAGGAAGTGGACTTGTTGTAAATTAGCAGTTGGGACTAATGGGTGAGGGCGGTTGTTTGGAGCACCTAGTGGAGGTGTGGTTGTTGAGAGGCCCTATGACCGGTGACAGAGGTGAATCTGTTAACTAACATATGGGACCAGATCTAGAATCCTGTGCGCAAACTGACTTCATCACGCAGAGTGCAATTCTGTCCACTGGGCCAGATCTGTCCCCCCCTTCCCCCCACAAAATTACGGTAGATTAGCAGGGGGAAACATTTAAATTAATCTAATGGGCAGGGTTTGCTTTAATTCATACGGTCAGTTGCACATCTCATCCGCATAAAAGTGTTACGGCAGGAAACTCCTGCCTTTTTCGAGCAAGTGTGAGGAGTAACAGAGGAGTTCACTCCTCTCTTCTACTCAAACCCACACTTCCAGTACGGGCTTAAGGAAACCTGTATCCAGTCCATAAGCTTTACCTGCTTTCTTGGCCCCCATTAGAGAGTTGTATGATTTTAAAGGTTATATATTATTCATAGGTTGACCATTAGTAATAGATTACATTTTGATCCACATTATTGTCTCTGTGTTTTATTGGTTGCTACAGGCAACATCTCCACCTTTCCTTTTATGCAACCCTACAGTCTCAGAAATTATTGGTCTTGCCAAACCCTTGATGCCTACACTGTGTCTATCTGACTGGTGATTTCTATCTATTAGTGATATATTAAATGATTTAGTATACTAAAAACTTAAGCTGGCCATACACTACAAGATAAATTGTTCCAGTCTAAAGATTTTTTCAAGAGAGGGCAAAACCATGTTGAATTGCAGGGGAGGCAAATTTAATTATTTCCAATCAGTATTACAGGTGAGAGATGATGTTTCCAGCACAAGTCTAATAACAGTGTAACAGTAACGCTGGTTCAGTACCTGTGTGCAACTTGCAACAATAAAGTATTCTCCCTGCATGCACACACTAACATTCATTTTACCTCCCCTGCAATTCAACATGGTTTTACACACTCTTGAAAAAATGTTTTGATTGGAACAATTTATCTTATAGTGTATGGCCAGCCTAAGACTTGTCATGTAAATACATTTCCATTAGTTTAAATGTTAAAATGTTGTGTACCTGAAAATGTGTTACTATTTGCATTTTTACTTTTATCACATAATCATGCCTACAACTTTATATCACATTCAAAAGTTAACCAGTAAAATCAATAGATAATCGTTGAAGGTTTTCTTGCCATTATTAGAAGGTGTCTTTTAATCTGTCATATACTGCAATATAAATAGCAAAACTGAGAGTCACTTCAAGACCTGCACATAATTAAAACTGAATTTCTTTATTAAACTACATGAACTAAATAAAATCATGAACTATAAATGATTTTATTACATGTCTACACTTTTTTTCTCTTAAATCACTGTTGTATTTAGTCTCTAAATAAACAGTAAGGACTGAATTCAGACTTAAGAATGACAGCTCATTTACATATACTGTGTGTCTAAAACTGAGATTTACACCTTGAAATGCTGATTTCTTGGGTTTGTTTTCTGTATGGTCAGGGGCTGTTTATAATGTGTCCTTTGTGTTACATGTTCATCTTTGCTAATGTTCCACATACAACTTTTCCCATATTTACACTAAATATATTACGAAATATATAAGAATGCAAATTGGGTGTTACATAATTAATTTACATATATAAACATATGCATACCACACCAGCAAGAGATTTAATATTCTTTTCTTAATTGCACTACATAGATACATTCAAATAAGATTGCCTAAAACACTTTAAATCAGTACTTTGTTTCAACTCAGATTTAGAATATCTTTTATGTGCCCATCAATTATACTTTTATTGATATGTGGGTATTATATCTCTTTTGACTTACAGTAAATTCTCTAGTTGGTATTCATATATTGTCAGGGCATTGTTAAAACTGTTTTTCTTCCAATGTACAAAGTTTTTAATAAAATAAATATTAAACTAACAAACTAATTGCTTTGGTTGTTATTTAAAATGTATGCCTCGTGTTAATCTACTCAGCAAATATAAATAACTGAATATAATGTGAGGCAGTGGTGTGTAGTTATTAAAGATTAAGAAATATTTAAATTCCTTCATTCATTGCCCCCAATGCGGGATGACGGAAGCCTGTACCAGAGCCTTATATATATATCCAGTATATACCCAGTACATACCCAGGCTCCAGTAAAGGCTTCAGCCGACAGGAGAGTAAGTTCTTTATGAATGGCAGGCATGCCATTCCATCCCTGAGAGGCAGACATCCCATCCCATCACTAGAAGACATCCCTACCATCCCTGCCCTGATTACTATTTTATTAAGGGCACAATATCATTATCAGTATGGAATTCAGATTGATAATAATATCATGCCCAGCTTGTAAAAGGCATTTTATCACCTTTTTGTATTTTAAGGTGGCCACACACAAGGCAATTTTTAGCCTAAATCCCCAAAAATTGTGGACTCTCGTGAATGACAGCTTTAGGTCCAATGCATCATGTCACAATTGCTTGTTTATTTTGATTGTATTACACTTTAGCAGACATCAGTTATTATGAAATTACCATGCACTGCCAGCTACCAGCTAAGCTTTTGGTTGAGTATGCTGTTAATTGAAGTTCCACAAAACTCGTCGACTTGACGGAAGTTAACACCTACCATTAGCATTGCATACATCTGCTAATATAAGTTAAGGCAGACTATATCAGCTCATGGTAAGTGGTCACATGCATATTTCAGAAAACACACATGTACATTAAATATTACATAGATTAGCAGCCCACAACATCTGTTTTGCCCATTCGGGAGTGAAATCAATTAAATAAACATTTAGAACAATATAATAACAGACACTGGAAAGTATGGGTGCAATTCCCTGCATGCAAACACTAACATTCATTTTACTTATCTTGAAATTCAAAATGGCTTTGCCCAGGTGTAACTTTACACTCATACTTTCTGTCTGTATGGATCTGTATCGGGTCCATGATGAGAAAGTTGTCATTTTAAATTGAAAGGCCCCCATAGAAAAGTGTGTTATAAAGACAACTATGCAATTCCCTGACTCATAATTGCTTTAACACACAAACACTGAACCATGCAAATGTATAGGGCTGTCAAAATCTTAATAAAGGTATAGGAATATAGGAAATTTTACGATTTAGATGAATAATTGGAAATTTTGCGTAAACTGGAACATTGACGTTTCTGTATGTCATTTACATTTATTGTAGCAAAATCTTAATCTGAATTTATACACCTACCATACGCCGACAGTTACCGGAATGGATAATGGATACTTCTAGTCGCAAAACGACTTTCTAACTTGACAACAATCTACACTATATCAATCCTCAAAGATATCATTTATACATAAAGGATGAAGTATCCCAATAGAAAAGATTAATTATAAAATATAACTTTTAGTATCAATTAAGGTAAAAATGTTGTGTGTCACAGTTAATACATACGAAACATACAAATAGCCGCTTGGATNGCAGAGTGCCTAAAGTATGAGGTGGGGTGAAGGGGGGTAGGAGATTCTATTTGGTTACCTAGAGTCCCTGGTTCCGCCCTACAATCTAGATCCCTGTTCACCACCCTACCTCACAAAGCAGGGTAACCGCCCCGAAAAGGGCGACCCTGACCAGGAACAGGA
>JABWIB010001082.1:5828-23554 GCA_016617825.1 Platyplectrum ornatum
CCCCATTTAAATTTTGCTATGGGGCCCCCAAATTCTAGTTACGCCCCTGTGCGCATGCACCAAGACTTCAGCTCTGTCTGGTAAGTTTTCTTACTTTCTCTTTTTTAATTTAAATTTTAACTTTTTTTTTGCACATTTGACATCTCAGTGGTTTTCCTTGTTCATATGAATAAGAAAAAACACAGTTTCTTCTTCATTTTTCTATTTATTTATACTCTGCATACTATCCTAATGGTACTCCCATATGTACCCCCCTTTTCCTCTCCCTAATAACAGCTTTTAGACCGAGGAAAGGGGAGATGTATGGGGAAATGGCAGGGATGGAGGTAATAACGCCATATTAAGGTGGCCTTATTATTATTACTCTCTGAATGGTGTGTTGATCACCTCACCTAGGGTTTTTAAATATTGATTTTGGGATATATAAAAACAGATTTTATCAACTGAAATCTAAGTTGCTGTAGCTTTGTAAATGGAGTCTTTGTTTGTATAGCTCCAATGGGGCAACAATTAATGAGAAAGTGAAGATTTCTCTGTAAATTTGTGGCACTCTATAAATAATGATAGATAAGGAGCCCATATTCAAAGAAATTATTTTACACCCCTTTCTCTGCATTTACATGGAATTGCATACACTTTTTCATTCTGTGCAAACCCACATATCCAAGCTACCCCATGGATCTTCATTCAGACATAAGAGGAATGGCAATTCCTACACCAAGCAAAGGTTTAAATGCGTTCTGGTAGATAGCGATGTAACCAGACTCAGCCCACATGGAGCCTGTCAACTACTTACACTGTGAGAACACAACACAGTGGGAGGGAAGATTGTTGGGCGCTCCAGTAGTCAGGAACAGAAAGAATGACAAAAGTAAGTGGTATTACTTACTATTACTATTTAACTTGAGGTATTGCCATACAATATAATACAATATATTACTGTGTGTCATAGTCCTGTAACCATAGATATTGCTTTGTGGTATAATCCTGTGAAAAAGGGCATTACTGTGTGGCATAATTGTCATACTCATTCCCTGTCATGGCTTCTCTCCACCACCAGAGGTCTCCCATGCTCCCTGTTGCAAATTATATGGCAGTTCAAGAATTCACCAAAGGGGCAGCTATTCACACCTGAGTCAGATGTTTGATGCAACTGAACAAGGATTCCAGTCACCTGTACCTCCAGCATTTAACCCAACTCTCATTGATGTGATTCCTGTCAGATGTATTGTATTTCCTTGTTTTAAATTGTCTGCATTATTCTTCTGTGTTCCGGCCCTACTTTTCCATATATCCTGGGTTGCTGTATGTATTTTACTGTATTCAGGACTTATACCTATGTATTGCTGCACTCTATCCAGTATGTCCAGTATTAATATTGCATTATTTGTGTTCCTGTATTATCATCGCACCACACATATACTTTATCAGAAGTCATTTCTGCATATTACAATAATCCTTTGATCTTTGTGTATTAATGTGTGGTATAATCCTGTGTAACTAGCATTTGCATGCCGTGCGCAGGTACAGATGATTATTTTATGGTCACTGGCAAGCAGGGGCAGGCTGGCAAATTTTGGCCTGGTTGGCAAGCCCATAGCAGTGACCCATATGTAACCGATCGGCATGTGTGGCCTGTGGCCCTGAACCACCAATTATGTGGCCAGCCCGGGTGCCATTTGGCATACTGGCACCTACACCAGCCTGCCTCTGCTGGCAAGCATTTTTGTAGGGAACCTGTATAAATGCCTGCCAGTACTTAAGTCTGTATCCGTCCAAGGTCCTTATGCCCTATCCAGACTTACCAGCATCCCCATTATAAGCAAGTTCAATATTTCAAGGTAGAATCCATGGATCATAATCCATGCACAAAAGGGAATTGACCTCCTTATGTTGGCACAGAAGGCTGGATCTGTGCAGCTGCTGCATTAAGGTTCTAGCTGCAAACTACACTCAATGCTCTAACTGCATGATCATAAATCTAGACCCGGTCCCAGATTATGCTAATAAAAAAAGGCATTAATTACTTAATTTTAGCAAAGTGGGGTGGCCACTACATATCGTAGATACTCGAGTATAGGTCGACATCAATATAAACTGAGGCACCTAATTTCACCGTAAATAACCAGGATTACTTATTGACTCGAGTATAAGCCTCCCCCTTAGTATGTCTGTGTGTCACCCCTGTGAAAAGCTCATGTCACTCATGCCAATGATGGATCATTGCCCCCATAGGACTGCATTGTGTCTGGTCTCTTATGTCCCAGAGCCTATGGATTTTCCCTATATGTCTCTATTGTTCCCCTCTTTCCTGCATGTGCAGGGTTAATATAAGGCATGTAAGCAGCACACTATCATGTCAGTGTCAGCTCTGTGGGTCAGTGTCATGGGTGAGTGGCATGCTCCCTGGCAGTGTTACACTTTCCCCCTTCTTTACCTTAGCTCCATCTTGTGTTCAGATCTGGTATCTGGGGACAGATACCACACAACAGGAGAACTAAGAAGGCTGCAAACAAGATTCGGCTATGTGGACTAATAACTGTAATGCAGACCCAGCAACATGCTCACATCCCTACATAATCCAGCACAATGACTCGAGTATAAGCCGACTGCTGAAAAACTAGGCTTATACTCGAGTATATACAGTAGTTTCCATGCTGGCAATTTGATTGCTATTATAATTATATTCATAATACATAGGCACATATTAATTACCCTACCCTTATGTAGGGTATTCACACAACTGAAGCCTTGGGGGAATTGGGGGAGCATTTCAATTGTACAGTATTATGGCTATTTCAGTGATCTATGTGCAAGGGCAGTACATTGAAAACATGCAATGTAACTTAGGTATGGAAAAAAACGTATTATATCAGGATCCAGAGATCCGCCCTACACCTGATTTCTTCAAGCTGAGAATGGAAGTCTAGTATATGAGCATAACAGATGCTAGCCAATAGGGTGGTCCCTCCAACACACCAGGGAATTTGGGTGGAACAGAGAGGGTGGTGCACTTTTATGAGTGGACTTACAGACCTCTCTGTATACAGTCAGTCCTAGGTCTCTAGTAAATCATTTTCAAATAAAATTATAGATTTCCGATATTTACCAATTGTTGCTCAATGCGGGTGGATGGATGAGAAGATAGGCAGATAGCCATATTTATTATGCTTTCCTTGAAAATATACATTTTTGTGTTCGCTGTTTATTGACCATCTCCAAAATCATTGTTAGCCATCAATTTAAACTGTCTGTAAACAACACACCGTTGTATTATTCCAATCACACATTAGATGCCCTGGGAAAATAAATGTCACCATTTATTCTTCTGACAAGGATGTCAATGACATGATATATAATAACAATACAAGTCAATAGAATGGGTCTTTAAATGGAAATGACACACTTAGTGCATTGCATCAAGTAAGGCTATTATAAATCAGTGAGTAAAAGCTTTTACCCATGGTAGCTATGGAACAGCATAATTTTTAAAACCTTTTTGATTTCGTTCCTGGCTTAGTAAAGCATTTCTGAACTTCTTGGTCCTTGAAGTCATTAGTTCATAAAAGCAATGAAGACTTTGAAAGTAAAGCACTTGGTTACATAGTCTGAAATTCTAATAAGTTTTAGAACACAACTCTGAGTCAGTTAGCAACAAGGTGAAGGCTTTAGATTTTGTCCATTACATCATGTTTTACAATGAAGTTTTATTTGGTAAGACACTTTCAGCATGGCTCAGGATACACATTATCCAGACTTCTGTGTTGAAAGTCTTTCTGTCAGATGGTTATGTTGTGGGTGCTGGTTTAGACAGGTTTTTATTAAGTCTGGGCCTAAATTTGCTAAACTGTCGGATTGGAAAAATGGAGATTCAAGCTCACATTCCAAAGTATGTAAAATGAAAATCAGAGCTTCGATCTGATTGGTTGCTATGGGCAACATCCCCACTTTCCAATTCCTCTGTTTAGTAAATTGGGGCCTTGTTTTCTATATGGAATGCTGAAAGATAAAGCTTTAAAGAGACAGCAGGCTGCTGGACATACTCCTAGAAAAGGCTGAGTCATATCATATTTTAATTGATATGAGAAAGAACATAGGATAGATGAAGGAATTTGTTGTTTAACTATAATAAAACCAATTACTGAAAAGATAATGATCTAATAATCACACCCCTTGACCTGCCTTTTATATGGACTATTAAGTCCTGGTCCTACATTATTAACAAAGGGAAATTTGTAAATATTCCAATTTGTACAAATCCAGCTATGTCGACTGATAACTAACGCAGACCCAGCAGCGTGTTCACATCCCTGCATCATCCAGGACAATGACTCAAGTATAAGCCAAGGGGAGCACTTTTAGCACAAAAAATGTGCTGAAAAACTAGGCTTATACTCGAGTGTATATACAGTATATATATATATATATATATATATATATATATATATTTTTTTTTTTTTTTATCTGATCATTAGGTTTTCCCAGTTGCTAAAACAGTGAAGAGAAAATTTAAGAATACTCACCCAGAATCGCAGCGTGGAACATCCTGCACGGAGAGATGTGTAATGGGTATTGGAACTTCTTTTCTGATAGACAGGCACCCCGTCCAATCAGCTATGCGGGATGCCTTCCATTCCGAGAAGAGCTCTCTCCGCTCTGCTGAAGCCTTATAAGAGTGTTCCTGACTCTTATAGTGGTTTTTTGAGACATGATTTGTAATAAATAGACCCCTGCAATTTAATGTAAGTGAATTTTACATTCAAAAATTGAAGTATAACACATTAATAATCCGATACTTTGTATAACTGTTCTTCTGAATGTGACATCAGTGTTCTACATTATATAGCAATGATGGCAATTACAATACTGAGAACTTCAGCACTGATTTAGTCATGTGACAAGAAACTGCTGAGATGTGTAGCAGAAAGCGACATTTTTATTTTTTTGCTTGTGTTTTATGGTGAAGATGCTGAACTGAACACAATCTCCTAATTAGCCTCTGAATCTGCTAATCAGCTTGTGTTTATTTCAGCTATTAAAGACTTGATAACTAATTAGCAAAGAAGTTTGTGGTCCCTTTACAGATGAAAAAGAGAGGACTTAGTATAGTATTCTATAGGATCCTTAGTTCTCATGATTAGTTTATTGTTTTAATTCAAAGGAACACGACAAATGAAGTGACCATAAGCTCAGTGGCAGGGTAGTCATTTCATTTCCCACTGCTATTATGTAAACCATATATAGAAAATCTATATTATTATATTGTACAAAAAAAAGGGGGGGTTGGGGCTTAACATCAGAGCGGCTTGTGGGCATTTTTACTAGGAAACTAAAATCTGCCATTAAAAAATAAATCCTGCATTGGAATGAACACAAATTGTAATCGTTCTTAGTGACTTCAGTGGGTTATACAAAGCTACTATGCTGACAGACTCATAAAAGCATTTTATATAGTTATGCTAATGATCGACATGGCGGAGGACCAATAGTAATATAGCTTTCCAGCTGTTGTCTTCATGACATTTAGTGTGTTAAAAGCCTAACAAGCTGTGTACCTGGGCACCAGATATTCTGCTAGGTCATTATGGCTTCTGTGCGAGCCATCATTGCTTCATATCTTGGTTCATGTGTTATTGTATGCTGCACCTGATCATATTGGGCCATAGCTCTGTTGGGATTGCCTTTTGTATGCACCTGCACATGCTATCATTCAGTCATATATCCGCTGAAACTGGTGTTTTGTTCCTGTATACAATGACATTTAAACTACAATCTGGTAAATATGGAAATATATATAAATCTCACTTTATATTATCCAGGGTGTCCAGCAAGATATGTAGATGGCGAAGAGGCGGCACTCCTGGAGTAGAATTCAACGAATCTTTATTGAAATATCAAAGAACTTATGTAGCTAAACTATACTACAATTTGTCAACACATTTCACAATTTCTAACATGAACATTGCTCCACCTATACAATTCATTCATCTCTGGCACATAGGGGTATATTTACTGAGCAGGGAATTTGCTGGGGAATTGAAAAGTGGGGAAGTTGCCCATAGCAACCAATCAGATTCGAGCTCTCAGTTTCATTTTACATACATTTTACACTTTTCAATTCCCCAGCAAATTCCCTGCTTAGTAAATATACCCCATAGTAACTACTTTCTGTCACCTTCATTAAAGTGAAGCAAATGTTTTAAAGAAAGTTACAGTTATAAGATACTGTATATATTACCACTGTAACTGTAACAAACTTATTTCAACAGGCTTCTGTCTAGAAATACCTCATACCTTATACTTATATATACTTTTATACTTTGTACTTTTTACATACTGTTATACTGTACTACTATTGTAAAAGGAGGACTATCCTGACTATCCTGAATGTGTAGAGCGATTGGAAGGATATTCTACTGAAACTTTACTAATCTGCACAAAAAATCTATATTAACATCAAAAGCAAAAAAGATATTAAACCATATATTAATGAATGAAAATTTGAGTTGGTGAAAATGAATTTTAAATGGTTACATTTTTGTAACGATTCCCTGTTCTCATCTGTATTCTGTGATCATTTAAGTAAGATCTTGTCTTCCATTTCTGAATTCCCACAAAATGAGTTCTCCACTAAAAAAAATAGGAACCTGTCTCACCATCAGGTATCACACATATTTACCATGCTATCATTTACCACCAATGTGAGGGTATAGTGTGGATCACAGTATGATACAATCTTAGGTTATGGTTTAATGTCTATATATGCTGGCATGCAGTGGAAATTTAGAAGTGACAGTATGGACATTTAGAAGTGGCGGTATGGAAACACATGATATGATAGAAGTCAATGAAGATTTGTAGTTTGTCAGTTACATCAGTGAGAGAAGTTCTGGGATGACATACTGTACCCCTGTATACACCCCTGCTGGTATGTACAGCTATTCCCAATATGCTTTGCATGCTGCATTTTTGGCAGAGGATAGTAGTGATTTTCTATCAGATGCAAAATCCAATCCTGTCAACAGTTGTTAGCTATAGAGCCTATGGTACCAACAGAGTGGAATATGTGAAAGCCAGCTATTGAAAAACTGCATCTTTTCTCATGATTGTAAAATTTGAATTAAAGAAAATGATGGGTTTATGTTTGTTTTGCTGTATTATGTTGGTGCTAAAATGTTTATTTGGATATACATCCACCACCACTATGTTTAATTAGACAAAGGCATTGCTAAGAATTGCCAACAATGTTTGATGTTTATTAACAACATACCATTAAAAATGTATGCATGTTAATTATGTTTCATAAACTTCACACTAATATTCAATTAATGCAATGAAGCTGATGGAAATTCTCATCAGAAGTCTGTGGATTGGAAACACAGTACAGTTTTTGTAGATCATGTATAATGTTTGTGTGTTTACATTTTAAATTTCCATTATATTTGTTTATTTATAATTATGAATATGATAACTGTTATACAAAAGTCTTGTTCATCCAGAAGAACTGCAGCATTGGACAACAGGGTGTGGAAGTATAATGCAGTACAATATGATTAGCAGCAATGTAATAAAGCAATAAAGAAAACAAGTCAGATGCTTGGGTGCATGTGTAATCAATGGCAGAGAAATCAATAGAGAGTAAGAAATAGTAACTTACCTTAATCCAACATTGACATTACTAGACATGGGACATATAAGTCCTTCGCTGTCCTGCCCAACTTTGTCCCTGATATTCACTTGTTACCAACTTTATTTTATTAAAGTGCTTGATCCTTATTTAATAAGATTATCCATAGGTACAGAATTTTTACCGTCTTAAGTTATGATCGATACTTCTTAATGCACTACTCTGGTATGCCCCCTGTATGGATGGAAAATTTCCTAGTTACATGTTCAGAACCCTACCCTACATCTTATGCATCTCTGTGCCGAAGAGTGACATATGCAAAAGATTCCCAGTTCATACTGTACAATTTAAATGCCCATCAGGCCTAAATCTGTATGAAGTAACACTCCTATATAAAGAAAGCTGCTCTGATATAAAATCAGCTCCATTTGATCAGCGTTACACTTGCAAGTCTCCTTTCTGTACATGTCCAGCACAAACACATTGCATGTAGAAATTGCCTAACATATGACACTGTTTTTAATCTCCATAGGTAGAATTGCAAATCCCTGATTTCCATGATTCAACATGTTGTTTAAAGCAGGGCTCGAATTGGGGGTGTATACGGGGGTATGCCATACCGGCACTTCTCCCACTGATGTAATTGAAAAATTTCAAATCCCCATTCACTTCTATTATGTCTTGTGTTTCCATTCCGCCACTTCTAAATCTCCATACCCCCATTTCTAATTTTACACTTCGACCACTGGTTTAAAGCCACAACGATCTATATTAGGGAATCTATAGGGAGATTCATTCATAACAGTCTGAATAAGAGAGAATCAGACTTTTGTGAGCAGAAATAATGTATATTTTGAAGTTCGTTAAGGAAAATGAAAAATTTCCATCAAATTCTGTGCACAAAGAATGTATGCGTTCTCAGAATACTGCACACAAGTTATTGATATTCTAAAATGCATCTAAACCCTGCTTTTTTCCTCCTGTACTGCAAGTATCTATAACGTGATGGAATCAGGAATCTTAAAAAATATAATATCATTTAATTTAGCATTAGCATTAAAACACAAAATGTAAAATGCTGTCTTTGACCACAATGTTCCCAGTATTCCAGTCATCATTAGCGACAAAGTTGTAGAAGTGAGCAGCAGCTATTAATTCAAAGCTGCAGGGATGCTGGGGATTCCCAATAAAAAAATCCAATATCATGTTTACCTGCTGAAGAATCTGTACTCATAATCATGACGATGTATACCAAGGGAATTGATCGTTTTTACCTGCAGGTCTTGTAGCAAGCGTAATGATTTATTTTCAGTGTTAAATCAGTGAAGAGAAACAGAAATGATGTCCCCCTAAGGGAGAGAAGAGAGGTGTGAAATGAATAAAAACAAACTGAATAATTAATTGCAATATAGTTTATTGTATGTATATCTATACAGAGAATATTTTTTACAGATACAGTTACAATATAATAATGCTTATTTTGTGTCCCCTGAGGAAACATTAATATGTATTCATCATCCACAAGTAAAACCCAATATGTTCCATAACCATTGATGTCCTTGTAACACTGATGGATAATCCAATTGCCCTTACATTTCTATAATATGTAATACTGCTCCAAGCAATGTTTTGTTCCTTTGAGTGTATTTATATTGCTTAGTAATAGTTCTTACTCCTAGATTTACTAAACCGTGGGAAAGAAAAAGTGCATTTAAGCGCCGACTTTCCTGTTACATGCTATGTCATCTAGAATCTGGTTGCTATGGGCAACATCTACATTTTTCATTTCCTGCTGTTTAGGAAATCTAGCCATAGGTCTTGTTCCCCATCTTGTGTAGGGACCTATTAAGTAATATTTGTAGTAGTTCTCCTGCAAACTATAAAGCTGGCCACACACTAGGAAGATTATCTAAACAGCATGATTTACTAGATAATTTAACCATTTTTCCATTGCCAAACTGTCAGTTATTGACAGTGCACCATCTCCACAAACGAAGTAATTATTGTTCAAGGGAAAAAAACAAAAAGGCAAGCACGCAATTTTTCTGCTGTTTTATTGTCTGTAGAAGTGAAGGGTGTTATATAAATACTAGCAAAATTGTTCAGGATTATCTGACACACACACACCAATATTGGATGCCTCAAAAGATAATCATTTGCGCAGCACTAAAGATAAAATTACCGTCGGCCTCTGAAAAGATTATTGTGCAGCTTCTGAAAAAATTGACACCCTACAATATAAAAAATTTTCTGTCCAATTTCCAATAATGGGAAACAATAATTGTTCTAGTGTGTGGCCAGCTTAAATCTGGGTCTGCCCTATACTGTTTTCTGGAACAGCCATACATTGCTTAACATATATATCTTTGAAGAGATCCTCACAGATTACTACTGGACCAACGGAATTCAGTGCTGAGTGTAACAAATACAGTAATACTCAGCATTATAAATTTTGCATCACCAATACCTCTGACCACCAATGAACAGATAGGGACAGAATGTTTATTTTCTGCTGAGTGTAACATTCTCACAGTTCCATTCCAAGAGGCATTCATTATTTAGTTTACTACCCTGTACTTATGTAAACTATATGGCCACAAAGCTGCACCTAGCTTATTTGTGTTGCACAGGTTTGCCTTGCGTTGTACTTGCATAGGTATTGTAATGTACTGTTGCATGCACCTTAGGATTGCACGTCTATGTTTTGCGCTTGTCATTTTACACCTCCATGGTAGAAAAATGATTGCAGCACATATTATTACAGATGCAGATTTAAATGGCTAGTACATTTTATAAACTAGGGAATTTATCTTGACCTGATTATAATGAACATAAATTTATGAAGTCTTAGATACCATCATTCATTAACATTGTGGTCTTAACAATAAACAATGTGCTCCTAAACTGAGAGCTCACATTAGTGGAGGTAACCCGTAAACACTAAAGTGACCAGAATTGTCTGCCAGACGTTGTCCTAGAATTACTGCATTAATGGTAAATTTTATCACCCTGCCTTGTTATATAGGTCTGTTGATAATAGTGAGAAATATAAGTAGAGGACTTTTTGCCTCTGAGCAGGTTTTGTTAAAGTACAATAATTAAATAACAAAAAAAAACCCCTTCTATGTTCTCATTTGAATATTATTTGCATGTAATGTCATTCTCCTGTCATTTTCTGATCCACAGCACTATCTCCTCCACTCTGCAGACTGTCAAAATGCCAACTCAATTTTGTGAACCGATGCAAGAGATTTATCTTTATCAAGCTTATGTCACCACTAACGCTTTTGCATGACAGGAATTTGACACTGATACTTATAGGTTACTTTTCTATGATATTTCTAAGCTATATAGTCACAGCTGTACAACATGTCATATTGTACACACTGAAGAGACACAAATTTTCTCTGTGACTTGTATAAGTAGTGTGGTTCCCCAAGCCACAGTTGTATATGGATCCAAATTCATAAGCCATCATGTCTACTTACCTGTGCAGTCACACTGTTTGCCACTCTGAATACACAGAGCCTTATTTCTGTGAAACCCTGTCCTCACAGGGGGTTCATTAAGAATTAGAGCAGTGAATGAAAGAGAGATGAGGTTTAACAAGTTTATTCAGCACAAGATGAATCAATATCCAGTTAGCTCAATCAATATCAAATAGTATTCTGAATCATCTTTACACTAACAGTCAAAATTCTATTTTGAAAAGACCAGAATTGAACTCTGTATGATGGCTTAGCGATGTACAATCAAAATAAACTTTTATGTCCATCAATATGATAGGTGAGACTGAAGGTATAATTATTCAAAATATTTGTATCCAAGTGGGTAGATGCAACAAATAATTGAATATTCCTTAAGATCATGTTTCTTGTCAGCCACCAAGCAGGTCAGTGTAAGTTCCTTAAGACTTTGGCCTCTATTTATAAAGAAATAAAAAACGAAGCGTACCAGGCTCGCTTCACCTCTCTGCGAGCCTGGCAGCTTCGTTACTATTTTTTATAAAAAAAAAAAAAACTTACCTGGACGCGAGGCGATGCGGTGTCCTCCTGGGATCTTCGGCTCCACTTCGTCTCCGGCGCATGCGCAGTAGCTACATTATGGAACTTAGAAAAATTTCTAAGCTCCATAATGCAGCTACTGCGCATGCGCCGGGACCGGAGCCTGCAGACAACGATCAGGTAAGTGTATTTCTTTTATTTTTTATCTTATTTCATTATTTTTTTTTACATTTTTTACTGGCCAGTGGTGTTCCTGGATCATATGAACCAGGAACACCACTGGTATTTTTTAAAACTTTTTTTTTTTTTTTTAACGGGGAGACGCCGGGAACGGTATCCCGACAGTCTCCCCATATGTGCCCCGTTTTTTCTCCCCCTCCCTCCCTCTAATAACTGTAATTAGAGGGAGGTGAAGGGGCTATCGCTGTAGCCTCGCCACCTCAGGGTGGNGAGGTATTACCGCTCGGAACGGAGTGATAGACTCCGCTCCGGCGGTTTATAAATATCAATCGCTTCATTTTGAAGCGATAAGGGCAGAAAACTGCCCTTATCGCTTCAAAATGAAACGTTAAGGGTTTTATAAATAGAGGCCTTTGTTACTTGTCAGCAACCGAGAAGGTAAGTGTAAGTTCCTTAAGACTTTATTACTTACTAGCAAATCAGCAGGAGTGTATAACAGGTAAGTATCAGTTGAACGATGAGGCAGAAGAATATGATGTAATGAGTAAATATAAGTTCAGCATATAAGCAGGTGAGTGCAACAGGTACACATGAGTTTAGCAATAACCAGGTAAGTGCAACAGGTATTCATGAGTTCAGCAATAAGCAGGTGAGTGCAGCAGGTGAATATGAGTTCATGAAGATTTCCTGTGTCCGATGGTAGTACCAAAATAATTACTACTTGGAATAAATGAACTGACACCTTGAATAATATATTTATATTAAACCACTTTGTGTAGACAGATTTACACCAAATACCAGCGCAAAAGTAGAGAAGGCCTGCTAGTAAGAAGTACAGAGGTGTGTACAAGGGAAGGTGGACGGGAGAAGGAAGTTGACTCTGTGTGAGGAAGATGACAGGAGGGTGGGTGTCATTTTACATACTGGAGAATAACTTTAATTTATTTGATTTTAACTGAATTTTTTCTAAATCCCTGAATTATGTTGCTGCGCATGAGCTGGGACTTCATTTCCTATGAAGTTCTACAATGTCTGCTATAATCTTGTGAGACCTCACATGAAAGGTAAGTATTTATACATTTAATTAACTATGCTGCCAGGCTCTTTGTGATATACTTTGATATACTTTGTAAATAGCGGCCTATGTCTGTGTCCAGAATAGCTCCATACCTAAGGCTGCCTCCCAGGGGCTGTGATCTTTTGGGTGCTGCACCGCAAGTCTGTCCACACCATCAAGGCCTACAGTGAAGACTAGAAACTAGTTAGCCCTGAGGAGCAGCCTCATGACAAGTAGCAGAGAGAGGTCTGCAAAGAAAGTAAAATGCAAACTGACATTGTTTTAAATTATACTTTGCAGAGTTAATGACTTGTTCCCACAGTGGGAACATTTCTACAAACAAACATCCTGTTTTAAAGCCTATGGGTTCTCTATAAAATATTCCTCATCAGAATTATTTCTTACTGTTCAACCAACTCAGAAGGATAAACAAATACAATTAACGTGTAACCTGATAAAGTTCATTGATTCATCAAGAATACAGAAATATACCAGAGACGTTTAGATGGGATATATATTGCTTGTGTCAAATAAAATGGATTATGTTACGTTAATCTTGTAGGAATAATTATGCTGCCATTATAATATGATGAACAGGGTAACTTGTAATATTATATGAGTACATTTCTGTCATATGATTTATTTAATTATTAGAATTTTAAAATATTAGAATCCAGGATAGTCACTCTTAAAAATCCTTAAAGTAACCACATGTATCAGGGGCTGAATATATTCAAGGGTCCTTTGTAGTGGGCATGACCAGTGACATGTGAGTGAGACAGTGTTTTGTGGCATGATTAATTGCATGTTGCTCATTGATTACACTTTAGCAGTGTATTAGGATAGAAGTCAGTACATTAGAGAAAGAGAAAGCCAGTCACTGTCATTCATCCTTATGCACTTCAGTGAGCGGCCTGAATGTTGGTTGTATGTAAGGATGTTTTTTCAGATGGTGGCATGGGGCTGTAGTCTCAGCAACCTTACTGTAAATCTTGGTATTTCTATAATTCTTCCCATTAATATATTTTTATTGATTAGAACAGGGTTGAGTTTCCCTAAATTTAAAAAGGCATACAGCTATAGATGTTTGGCTTTCTAGTTTGCATGCACCATTAATAAATAGTAGTCTTAATATTAAACATGATTTGCTTATATTATAACTTAAAAAAACCCAGTTCTTCAACTTCCAAGCTAAGTCTGATAAAAACGTAAACATAACACATAAGTTCCGTTCATAAAACATATGGATTAGTAAAGTTGGGTACACACTATACAGTTATATTGCTGACCAGCTGATAATTGTGTATGGGGAGTGCGTGCTGGACCTTATGTCAGAACATAGATAAACAGTCTAGAAATCCTTCCAACCTATAATTTTACACAATCTGAGTAACATTAAGGATGGCACAGGGTGGCCAGGAGCACAAACAACAACAGCAGACAGTGTAAATTGACAGGTAAATTGTGTGTATACCGTGCTCTATGGCAACTCTGTGATTGCTATGTTCATTGATTCTAGTAGCTGGAGTATGTGAAGAAGACTTACATCTGCTATTAAACAAATAGCGACCCATTGTTTGTCTTTATGTTTAAACATTGTTAATGGTTATTTACATTGCTAAGTAATTTGTTAGGTAATTACAGAAAAGGTGTTGATAAGAAAAAATAAATGTCTGAGGGTTCCTGGCAACCACTTTATTGATTAAAGATCTGCTCGAGCTACTCAACATAATTTCTGATTAAACACTGTTTAACCCCTCTGGTAATAAGAAATGAGCCGTGGAAACACTGCAGTAAATAAATGAACATTGGAGAATTTTTCAGTCTGAGTCATGGAAGATTGTAATGCAGCACAAATATTGTCACTTGGAGGAAAATGTCTGTTTACTGAAAATGTTTAGTACATTAAGTTACTATATACTGTAGCAACACCAGGGAATATTAGTACAGTGAATTTTTGTATTTAAAATCAATATAATCTCAGAAATATTGTCTTTGAACCAGGGTTATCACAAAATTGTGGGTTTAGAGGTGGTGGAGTTTAGTGGGGGAAAAGGTGCCTGTATACCATATGGTGTATAATGGCCCACTTCCAGCACTGCTTTGAACAGTAAAAAAAAACCTTGTAATTTGTTTATAACATAGATTTAAGATCATCAATGTCTAACAGTGTATTATGTTTTTGATTTATTTTATGTGATATACTGTGAGTGAAATGTGCATTGGGCAACACAGGCAGTTTCACTTGATCACCTCTTAATATTTGTCTCTAATTTAATTTTTTTAGGTGTGTGATGTCTCTATGTTAACTATAAAATCATTCCTTACAATTGCATTTATGTATATGACAAACACTTCAAATGTGTTGCTAACGGTTCTTTCCTTTATCACTATTATAAAGCACCAAACTGTGTGTGTAAGACTGTAAGTGCGTTACTGTTTCTTGCCATCATGGTGGTCATAGAGGACGTGAATCATGTGCTGTGCTGTTTTTTACATTAAGCACATAGGGCCAGATTCAGAATTACACTCTCACGATTTACACTCATGACTTACACTCTCATGGGCAAAACCATGCTTAATTGTAGGGGAGGTAAAATGAATGTCAGTGTTTGCATGCAGGGAGAATACTTTTGCATTTTGCACACATATACTGATCAGCGTTACTGTTACACTGTTATTAGACTTGTGCTGGAAACATCATCTCTCACCTGTAATACTGATTACAACTAATTCAATTCACCTCCCCTGCAATTCAACATGGTTTTACCCATAAGAGTGTAAGTCATGAGCGTAAGTCGTGTAAATCTGAATCTGGCCCATAGTGTTAAGGCACTTGCTACTGGTTGGTTAAGTCCAAGAAGGTACAAGGGAAACTTTCTGAGGGATACTGGCTCCACATTCTGTTATGCGTGAAACATAATTCCTAAAGCCAAAAAGTTTCGAGATACTACTTACTTGTTATAAATTTAAAAAATAAATAACAATCCTACAGCTACATAAGTCTAAATTTGGTCCAGTTACCTTTTGAAGATCCTCATAGCTGTGTGACTGGATCATAGCTGTGTGACTATCTGGCTGGTTCATTTTATAATATATAGCACTTGCTCCTATGTATAAGTCCCCAATCTCGAATAGAGTGTAATTCACTATACAAGACTGTCTGTTAACCACCCAGTTAACCTGACAGTGCTATATAAAAACCTGTTAGTAGATGAAATGATAAATAATTAGCTGAAATACAAAAGTTGATGGGAATTTTTTAATGTAATAGTGCATTATTATTATTTTAATAGTAGTAGTAGTAGTAGTACCAGCAGCAGCAGTAGTAGTAATAGTAGTACAAAGCATCAGATTCATTGGACAGTGTATAATAATGAGGATGAAACCTGCTGTGATGCACATTTTGAGGCAGGGGTTTCCCTCCTGAATTTTCCATTACAGCGACAGAAGTGAACACAGTTATGCAGGTAAATACATGTCACTTTTAATGCATTTCTTAAAGTAAAAAAAAGGCTGAGACAGAGAGAACCCTGCACTTTCAATCTGCCAATTAGATTTCTTTCACATTACTAATGAATTGAATATAGAACCTGAAGACTTAACAAAAGTATCTGATCTCTTAGAATACAAAGTGCCATAGATTTTTATGGACCAAAAAGAAAATCAATAGCTCATTATTATCTCAAAGAATGTGTCACACACTGACAGGCGTATATTTATTTTCAAAAAGGCAGCGGTCTGATGAGATTTAAATGCAGCATGTGGGAGAGGGCTAATGGGGAAGAAGTGGGACTGCCGTTTGTCTCTCACGTTAATGTTATATGTAGGATGCAGAAAAATGCTCGAGAACAAATTGCCTGCTTAGTAACTAATTTGTGTCACAAAGTCATTAAAGGTCTGTAGATTATGAAACGGCTACAGAGCTATAATTTATGCTGCAAACAGGATGATCTGAGTAAATGGAAATGTCAATGATCGGTTCTATAAATGGGGTAGAATACATAGGAACAAGTTGAGGAAAAATTCATGATACTGTTGAACTTTATTTAATTTTCTTTTTATCCTTACAAACATTTGATAGCAGAATATCCTCAAAAACAATTAAATAAAATCAAAACACAGCTTTATGATAATAAAAGAAAACCACTTTTTGTGTTTATAAAATACAAGTATCCAAAGGTCTTTCAGTTTTAAATCCTCCAGATTTGGTCCAATAAAAAATATGGGAATTACTTAATGCCATTCATTTCTACAGCCTTTGCAATATCACTGAATTGTACTGTAAATAGCTTTTTAATTAAATGTAATAAACACAGACAAAAGAGTAATTAGGTATGTGTGTGTTTGTCATTTATGTTTGTGACACTACAGGTACCTGGATTTCAACAACAACAACAACCCCATGCCACTTTCCTCTTTTAATGTTATGTTTTATGACTTTTTACATAAGCAAGTGGTTAGTGGTCAGCATAATTGGTTTTCCCTTACTTTAACCTTTGGAACAGGCCATGCTGCTTTCGCTGTCAACCCGGCAATTACCAGCTTTTTAAAGCTGGGCAATTGCCGGGCCAACATCTCCAACACCCGTGCATACTGAATCCAGTGACAGAGGTGTTATAATTTTAAAAATATTTTTTACTATTTTATTTTTCTTTAACAGTAAGAAACCTGGGTAACCCCAGGGAATCGGATGCAGGAATAGCCTTTCTTATTCTTGGGTTAAAATACTGGGTAAAGATATTTGACTGTGGCACTGTTCACACTGGCACAAAAGACCTGGGGGGAAATTTGCTATAACAAAAGTAGGAAGTTTGCTATAACAAAAGTATGAAACAAGCAAACTTCCTACTATGCT
>JABWIB010001082.1:26181-43700 GCA_016617825.1 Platyplectrum ornatum
AACTATACAGAAAGACTAGAGAAACTAAATATGTACAGCTTGGAGCAGAGAAGGGAGAGGGGTGATATGATAGCAGCTNNCANATATATCAAGGGNTGNCACCAGGTGCAGGAGGGGGGCATTTTTCAAAGAAAGAGGTGTAGTAGAACACGAGGGCATGCTTATAAACTGGAGGGGGGTAGGTTCAGGGGAAATGTGCGGTATTCTGAGCCTCAAACAATAAATAAATAGAGAATGAAATAATGTCAGTATAGTTTTAAATACACAACTGGGCAGACTGGATGGGCCCTGTGCCAACATTTCCTATGTTCTATATACTGTTTACTGGATAATATATATATAGGGTAGGACAGCCAACATATATTCTAGCATATGTCATTCACAAAACCAGTTTTTTTTAAGCCCCAATATATGTCCTCAACCTGTGTGGACCTTCATATGTCCACACTGTATATCTACAAACCTTTTCTGTTCCCTGCTTTTCACTTACCTTTTCTCTCTTCACAATAATAATCCCAGTACCAGTGCACTTATGAACCACCTGTGGGGGACCGGAGAGGATCTTGGATCCGCCCAATATGCTCTTTTTCTTCCGTTTAGTAGTGATGTCTTTCTCTAGATGACCTGGAAATTTGTTTAGTTCCATACATCCTGGTGTCCAGTTTGACTGCACTGCTTTAGCCAGTCTTGATCACTTTAACACACTCTGATGCTAGCAGATTTATGTTTTAAATTGACATTCTTCCACAGAAGTACCAATAATAATAATAATAATAATAATAATAATAATAATAACATAAAACAATGCTTTGTACATTTACATACCCCTAACTTTGACAAATTGGATAGTTTTTATAATCTATTAAATATGCCTGCTAACTGTATATTTCCATATGGCTGATTAATGATTATTACAGCCTCAAGGGAAACTGTTTTAATGAACTACAGTAACATTACTAAAATTATATGGCGTACATAGAAAGCTATTAAATAATTGAAATGTTACTGTTTAATGATTATACTTTACATATTCCCAAATGATATAAGATGTGTGATATAAAATAGGATTTTTATTTTCCTGTAATGTGATGACTTTTAATGAAATGTTTGATCCTAGTGGACAAGAAAATGTGTAAATATTCAAAGTTCCTGGAACTCAGTATTCATACGATACGAACTCTCAGCTCGTTGACTCCCTAACAGTGTAAAATGTGCACTGCTTTATTCAGGAATTCAGCCTTGTATGTGTGTGTGGGTGTATATTGGTGTGTATGTATATAAGGTATGGATTATAGATAGTCAGTAAGCTTGGAAACTGCCTCATGATGGAAGTTCCTGAACTCAAGTAAGCTAAACCCGCTGAGAGGTGTCTGTGTGGGAGGACACAATATGACAATTTACTAATCAGCTCTGGCTCTGTCTCCGACCTGTCATTTGTAATATATTAGTTCAGTCATTGACCAAAAGGTCTGTCTGATTATTGTCGCACATCATTGACATTAAAGGAAAAGCCCTCATCTTTCAAGATCATACAGCTGACATAGATTGTCAATGTGTAGAGAAAAACAAAATCTATCATACAGTATCTGCAATGGCTAGCTAAAAGAAGTACATGTTTACCTTGAATCCAGTTCTTCTATAATTGTTCTATATTTATACATTTGAGAATTCCTTAAATTAACATACTATATTTTATAGTATTTTCTGAGTAAAACACTAAGGGTTAAAGAAGCAAATGAGTCAATTTACTGGATAAACATTTCTTCTCAAACTCTCTAATTTCAATTAATTTAGTCCTGGGCCTAAATTTACTAAACTGTGAGATTGAAAAGTGAGGATGTTGCCCATAGCAACCAATAAGATTCAAGCTCTAATTTTCATTGTACACACTGTAGAATTAGAGCTTGAATCTGACTGGTTACTACGGGCATCATCCTCACATTTACAATACCGCAGTTTAGTAAATTTAGGCCATTGAAGGATAATTTAGACAAGCACAGGGGGAGGAGAGTGTCCAAGGATGTCTCTAGAGAGAAAGGGCACACCTTTACTCCCTGTGCTGGTGTTCCATGAGTATTCTATATGCAGCACTTAGGGGACTTAGGAGACCTTCCCAGGCTAACTGTGTGACACTCCTGATGTTTAGGAGAGGGAGGTGTGCTCCTTCTTCACCAAGGGAATAGGAAGCTGACTGGCTGGGTATTAGTGGTGTGAAATGACAACACATCCTACTTTTGCTCTTCAGAGTGGTTACTGAATTTAAAATCCTAATTATACATATTATGGGAAAATCTTTGTCCATTGGGGTATTTTGGCGCAAAACACAACATTTGTTAAATTTCCAAATTTTCTGTTGGAATGTGGAAGTTTTGGAATCTTAAGTCTGGCATTATGGCACATTCAGGCTCACTTAAATGTGGGCCATAAAGTTTCAGTTAATGTTCATTATGATGTTAAGGGGTGTCTGAGCAAAGTGCAAGTGAGTTCTCAGCCATTTTCCAGTTAAAAACGTTGGGATTTCATGTAATAGTCCGGTATTGAATGGAAGATTTCTGCTATGTTTGACAAACACCGCAATCTTCTTTCCCACACAGTTGGTTTTGGTACTATACAGAAAGACACCTGTCTGCCAGTGCAAAGTATACATTGTTTGGTTAGAAGTTTTGTTTAGAGTCACTGCTGCTTCACATAAATCTTGTAACCATGGTTTCCAGTCATCTAACCATTACTCATTTTTGTTATTGTCTCTAGGAATCCTGGGGTGTTTGAGACTAATTGGAATCCAGACAGTAAGAGTGCGGAATGGGTAGGAAGTTGAAAGTTAAAGCCCTTGTAATCTCAAGCACTTATGGATGCAATTATTTCACATAACTGCAACAAATTGCCAAAAACTGAGACTAGAATGAGCGTAGCAGCAGGTGAAAATAACTTATCAGCTATCTTTGTGGAAAAGACCATTGGTATTATGAAGACTTTTTACATAACAGACAGGTCATGATTTACTGGGTGATAGCCACTTGTCACCACTTACATATAATCCTTTGTTACAGAAAATGAAGTTTAATTCCAGATCTAAATTCAAAATGTTCTCTTCATGTATTGTTTTTTTGTTTGAGTTCTTGCCACTTAGCTTCACTACTACCTAGATAATGACATTAACAATAGAAAGGAACCGTGAGATGCATAGGATAATTGGTTAAAAAATCCAGACATTATTCTGCCCGTTTAATCCGACACTTTTCACTTGTTCCAAATTTCTAATGTGAATGCAATTTCTGCCCAGCTATTTTCTTTTCTATTTACCATAATAAAGTCTGCTTGAGCAAATCATGCATCGCTGTGTTGTTCTTAACAACCCTTTAAAAACTATGACTATATGTGTCCCATTAGAAAGACACTATCATTGTCCAATTCAATCACATGTGGATATAAAAGGATTACCAATGGCATATTATGGACACGCACAATAAATATAAAATCAAATACATTTACACATACTGCAGCAACACTTTAAGATTTTTTTCTCTTGGCTCATACAGCATGCTTAATAAAATAAAAAAATAAATTAAGCAAAGTCCCTGTTTGCCCATGTGCTCATGGGACTTGCATTTTATACCTTCACAGCCAGGACATGTTAGCAGTCACTATGAGCACTATGCCGTTGGCGATCAGTGAATGAAACAAAAATAAAAACTTTTATGCTATCAGTTGTTTGTCTTAGAACAGTGGTCGAAGTGAAAATTTAGAAGTGGGGGTATGGAAATTCAGAAGTGGTGGTATGGAAACATAGGAAATAATGGAAGTCAATGGAGATCTGAAATGTTTCCATTACATGAATGGGAGAAGTGCTGGTATGGCAAACCCCCGTATACACCCCCACTTTGAGCCCTGTCTTAGAACTTATTCGCAACAATTTGATATAGACATTTTGATATAGACATTTTAAAATACTTTTGAAACAAAAACCTACAATGGGCTATCACCATACCTGGATGGATAGAATACTTGTAAGATCAGGGTGATAGCTCATTGTTGGTTTTTTGTTCAAATGTGTTTTAAAATGTGTCAAAAATGTATATTTTAATGTTACAATAAAAAATATAAAATATAATATATATAATATTTAAGATAATAAATATTTAAGATAATAAGATAATATAAAATTATTATTTTCTTGATATATTAAGGAATAAATACCATTTGAAACAATATCTGATAATTTGATTTGATTAATTCAACATCCATATAAAAATGTTATTTACATCTCTCCACTGTATACTTAACACTGTTTACTTAACACTGATTTTGACAAAATGATTTTGGGAGGTGTGAAACTAGAACTGATAAAAGCCAACTACCAAACCTTTAGCATACTATATTCAAATATGATTCATTTCTGCAAGCACCATAGCTGCAAGATTCTAAAAGGTAGAATTCATGTCACCATAAAGTGAAATAGAAAATTGGTTATGCTCAGCAAATCATCTTTATTAATCAAACATAAAAGTTATTTCATTGTTTTCCATTGTTTTCTATGCACTAATTCTTTTCAGTTATTCTCACTGTAATGGGTTAATAAAAATGAAGGCCTATACGGAACACACTGTAGAAAACAGACAAGGCTAACAGTTCCAGTGTCCATGTGAATAACATTAATTACATTTCACATCAAGCAAGGCACAGTCTGTTAAACCAATTTGTTTCATATTCTGCTTGCTTACTTGTTATTCTATTGTCCCCTGCTGAAATCAGTTCTTACTTGATTATTATCACACTTATTCCTACTTATGTGTTTTAAATCTACATCCTTCTCTTAATTAAAATAATAACATAATGTAGAAATTCTTTGCAACATCACACTGGACCGAGGATGATGTCATTTAGCCTATGAGCGGCTGCTTTCCTTCTGAGTCTAATAGATGCTGCTTTAATGTGCTACTTCTCTACTCAAATGTTCTCAATGGTTGATGAGAAAAAGGACCCCCAGTAACAAGATTGAAACTGACAAGTTACAAACTGTTCTAAAGTGTTTGGATTATGCCAAAAATGTCACACATCAGGCTATAAAAAGTATCTATTCCACAAAGGCAAAACATATTTACAGAAATGTCATCTGTTATTATATGGTAAAGAAGATGCATAACGCATCATGATGTGTGAAGAAGACAATGCAACTGTATATGGTTGCCACCTTGCAATGTGTGTTGTGCCAAAGGCAATATAGTTGTACCTACCTCACAACAATGTTATTTTTATTGCACTCACATGGTATATTTATAAAAATTAGAAATTGGCAACAAGTTACAAGTATAAAAAACATACAAACAAACATTTTATATCCATAGATATACCCCATATTTAGTTGTGGAGTCTGACTTGGATCACCCAGGTTAAACAGAAAATATGCACCTGCTCTCACCCCTTCCACCACCATGAGTGAAGGTCTTCTTTGATGATGCATTTAGTATGAGCAGAAATCTGAATAGAATAGGAAAGTGAACTCCCAATGGACTCCCCTCCTGCATGAGGACTATGGATGTGATAGGCATCCAAAAACAAAATCCTTAACTGATACATACATATCTGCCTCCATATGCATGTAGATTCGCATGGAAGTGTCCAATTCCTTCCACTACCATCCACTGCCTCATCAGCATGCCAATCCCACCCTGCATGCAGGTTTTAGGCTTGTAAATGCGTGCTATCCGCAAGGACGATGGTGTTTTCCATGAGATCTGCCAGATACACAATATCCGCTTGTAACATCAGTCTGACGCATACACTGTCCTTTTGTCTTTTTGCAATGTCCTTTTGCAACATACTTCTTGCAGAAGTTGGGTGTCGCACAGGAGTCTGGATACAGTTCATCATCTTTACTTTAGGTAACACATCTGACTAGATCTATGAATCTGATCTTCCCCAGTTTCAGGACATTCTAAAGTAAATGCAAGGCACTTTTTTATACTGTGTGTACATATGCATATAGGCTGCCTGTCTGTAATACTTTACAACTCTCTCCAGACTTATAGGAAGTGATACTTATGTGTTAGATATAACAGCAAGGGTACCCCCTATGTAAGCTCACATATTCACATATTCTATGAACTGTCTGGCTAAGCTGAACTGAAATTACATATCACTGATATACGAATGCTGTGCATGTCAGAGCCTGGGGGACTGTTACAAACCTAATTGACTGTATTATCTGCATGTGGTGTTTGTATCTTAGTTTGTGGCAGTTTATTCATTTTCTACAATTTGTTTTTATTCCAGTTGAATTAGATATACACTGATCTTCCAATATAAATATATAAATACTCAAGCTCCAAAGTCTTCTATAGCTGTAGCTGTCATTCTTCGGTTCCTGCATTATTCCAATTCCAGGAGCCAAAGTATATGAGTGCAGGCACTTGAATTAAATACAATAAAACACTCAGCACTGATTTACAGACATTAAATGTGAAAAATGTAAACTCACATTAATAGTTGATTTTAGTCATCTATCTTTCCAATTCTCTCTCCCTAACATATATAGCTCTCTCTTGCATAAACACGGAGAGTGACAGCAAATAAAAACCTCATGGTCCATTCAGTTTGCTGACCATAATTAGCAGGCCCAATGCTCTTACATGTATATTTATACAACTCACCCCGTTATATAATTATTTTACCCTTTTATTGAAGCCTGATCAACCCAGATTATTCCCACTTACTCCTTCCAACCAAGTCCAGTCCTCCATCGGTCCAGTCCTCCATCTGCCCAGGAATGCAAGCTTCATGCTAAGCCCCCATCATATCCAAGCAAGATATATGCATCATAGTGGCAGGGAGCAAATAAAAAATGGAACGGAACAGATAGGAGCATTTTAAATGAGGCATAACGGCCTAACCACAAAATAGATAGAACAGTGTAATGCCAACAATGCAAAAGAACAACAGAATATAAACATAGATATATAAATATGCAAAACCCACCTAACCTACCAGGAGACCACACAAGACCCCCGTGGAGGAAAATGGACAGCCACCCACTAAACATAGCATACATAACCAAAAATACGGTGAACATCAACAGCAGAGACCAAATATCCTAGCATAGCATGCAAGGAGATGTAAAATAGATACACAACAGTCATAACTACAGGTCAGATGACATACGATTGGAAGTAAACTAACAGTCCAAAACCAGAAATATGATCAAAATTCCCACAAATAATAATGCTATGGGCAGCGCCTCCAACAGGTAGGTGGCCCACCCAGCCACAACCCATGATACCATGGGGATAGTACCACAGTGTACCTTCAGTGATCTGGATAAAAAGTTCTAGGTGGTTTAATCCGAATTACAGTACTCTCATCATCATCCCTTTAAATTCTCCTCCTCACGTCAGTATCCCCTTCCACTCTCCTTCAAGGCTCCCAAGAATATAAAAAAATAAGAACAAGGACCTTGAGCAGCTCCACAAACAGGTCCTGTATCAGCCCAGGGAATTCATGTACTTCTCCAATACACTCACCGAGCCACCACTTGGTTTTGATGCAAATAACAGGAGATTTCCCTCCTTTGGATCTCTCAGCGCCAATCTCCTCCCTCAGTATATATGAAAAATACAAAAACATCCACCAATATATACATTGTGTAAAAATTTTCACAACTTCCAAGAGAAAAAGTGCATACTCACAAGACCCCTCCCTTGGGGTATATTATATTATATATAATAAAAAAAAAAAGTCAAACTCACTGTACAGCAATGCGATATGCTAACGCCACACCATAAGTAGACCCAGCATGCTAAGATGTCATACGACCCAAATAGACGCTACACTGATGGGTCTGGATCACGGTGTGGACAAGAGCTCCATGCTTTCACTCACGCCTTCTCAAGGTACACCACGCGTTTTAGCCCTGTATGGCCTGTCACAAGGTGCACCACGTGTTTCAGCCCTGTTTGGCCTTTCTCAAGGTAAGGAGGAGAATTTAAAGGGATGATGATGAGAGGACTGTAATACGGATTAAACCACATAAAACTTTTTATCCAGATCACTGAGGATAGACTGTTGCAATCCTTGTTTAGTATTGTAAGTTATCCGTGGGGTTTAGCTGCATGGTTTTAATATACAGTCCTGCAACAGCTTGACACCAGCCTGGGTAATTGGCCGGTATGAACAATGCTTTGCTACCATAGCCGCAGACAGAGAAGGCAGGAAAGAGAGTTAGATACCCCCTAAGGTGTTGGTGTCTTCCACAGTCCTGGCTCCTTAGTAACTGCTCCTTGACATGTAATAAATGTCCATCCTCAGTGCCACCAGAAGCTAATGCATGGTGTTCACTATCAGAGGAGCGTTTAATTCCAAATTCACAGGCGGAAATAAATGAAAATCCTCAGACAAGGGGGGGCAGGGGATGCTGAACGTTTAAGAGGACACAGGGCAAGCTGTAAAGCAAATCAGAGTAGAAGGCTTGTGTTATTAAGCTTTTGTTTAGCGCACTACCATGCTATAGATAGCATATTGGCGAGGGGCAGGAGGGAGATGTAGGTGCCAGACAGACTCCAATGCAGCAGAGAAAGAGAGGGCACTGTTACAGGTCAGAGCAGAAGAATGTACAGAGTGTCTCTCCTATCAGTCCAGAAGGTCAAGAATGGAGAGGGTAGGATGCAACTCACCAGAGTTGAGCTGGGAAGGTTCCACCACGTGGTGTAGGTGCATTAAGATGATGGCATTGCAGGAAATGATGGCTTGCTGGTACAGACGTGATCCCACAGCACTCTAGGGACAGTAGGAGATTTGCAAATTTGCAATGGTGTTAGAAAGTAGTGATGGGGTTCTGCAGTGATGAACATGTGCTGATACTGGGAGTCACAAGCCATGTGTCCCACACTGCAGGCAGCCCGGCAGTCTAGAGGCAACAGCACCCACGCGCACAGTGGAGGAAGTAAGGCCATAACTAGATGCATGGAGAGCTCATGGCCAGAGGCACAGAGCAGCACTGGCAATCCAACAAGAGGAGCACTGCAGGAAGCCAGGAGAACCAGAAAAGTGACGGGTTGGCAGCATAGTCCACGTCTAGGGCCAGAAAAAGACACATGCACAGCAGAACCCAAATGTTTTCAGCTTCTTCACTATTAAACGTGGCCAGGAATGTGCAGAGCGCAGTACCCAGTAGTTAGCCGCCACAACTAAGGCCAGTGGTCTGGCAAAACAGCAGGCTCCTCCACATCTTGTTCTAATCTTGTAATTATATATCCTTATTTCCTACATATGTGCTGGTTACTGCCTGATAAAAATCACTTTTTAATACTGGCAACATGCCACCTATGATGGTGCTTTGGGGGCTCACCACAATTTGTGTAAAACATGTAGCAATGTTCAGTGGCATAACATTTTGCATTTAGCAATGTAAAAATCTACTACTGAATAATCATTGATGGTGCGCTATGGAATCTGACTGAAATAAAAGTGATTACACCGTATTCTCTCTGCATTTATTTCTGTGTGGGGCAAGAAATGAGGGCATGGCCCTTATCTGTCCTTACAAGCTAAAATGTAATGTCCTTGCATTTAGAAGAACAAGAGAAAGCTTCCATTATGAATTACTTGGAACTCTTCCCTGCTTGTGAAGTGATGTTATTATGATTTATACTCTGTTCAAGATGATTCCTGGTGAAAACAAATAAAAGGTGAAAGTTTGTATTGAAAGGGACTTTGTGAAGAAATTGCTTTAACCTGCAATACTGTAAAGTAGCAGTGTCATCAGAAAAACAAAACACTATCTTCATGTGTTGCTAAATCTTTTGAAATTTACACTGGTTCGAACTGTTCTTTGATTAGGGAGAATAGGAAGAATAGTAATTTTAAATATATAAAGTTTTGAAGATTGCAAACCGATATGATAGAATGTATTGGTAGAATGTGATATATTGTGGGAGGAAAGATGTGATGGCACGTACCGTATTTCTGTATAAGATGCACCTTTTTGATAAAAATATGGGGGTAAAAAACAGGGTGCAGCTTATACAAGGGGTGTATTGTTTATGGGTTTTTTTTACACAGCAGAGTGTTCTGGAAACTCAGGAATTTGTGCAGATCGGGGCTTCAAATCTCTCCCTATTGCAGTACTAGGGGCTATTTCGCCACCGCCTGTGCCAAGAAGCAGGGAAAAAGCCAGGCCTAGATGGATATAGAAAGGTTTATCTAGGTCTTCAACTTGTTAATTCAAGACACTCTCTTCTGGTTCCAGTGATCTTCCAATATGACAGTAAGGAAATCACCACTCAAGCCTTTATCGACAGTGGTGCTGCTGGAAACTTCTAGGACTCTGAACTCGCCAGATCTCTTCAATTTCCATTCTCTCTGGTGGACCCACCAATTTCTGCTTGTTCCCTCGATGGTAGTCCCTTTCTGTGCCCTTCTGTGCCGCTAGTTCTGGGACACCCTTGGCTATCCTTCCACAATCCTGTGATTGGTCTCAAGGGGAAATAACCCTGTTTCCGTACTTACAGATCACAAAAATTTACAGTACATTTAATCGGCCAAGAGATTAAACACTAGACAGGCTTGTTGGGCTCTTTTTTTTCTCGATTTAATTTTGTTCTCTCGTATCTCTTTCAGATCAGGTACCAGAAATGTTAAGACCAAGACTCTCGCAGCTACCTCAACAGTCTAATTCCCACCATGGATCCGAAGCCCATTGTTCCAAATTCTTCCGTGGTCCTGGGTCTCACCCAAACTTGTCTACTTAGCTGCTGAAGCTTCAGANGCATGCACCAGCCAACTGCTTGTTTGTACGTGCATCACAAATGCCATGGTGTCACCATCCGGTCATCGAGGAGTCTCCAAAACCGTCCAGTTGTTATCCCGTCATGTGTGGTGGCATTCCTGCTTAGCCGATGTAAAAGAATTTGTGTCAGACTGCGAAATGTGCCCACGCAATAAGGTTCCCTTGTCCATTCCATCTAGACCTTGGACCATATATCAATGTTTTTTTTGTCGATCTTCCACCAGCATCTGGATGTAATACTATTTGGGTTGTTGTGGACAAATTCAGTAAGATGGCACATTGTATTCCCCTTGTCGGTTTACCTTCTGCCAAGACTTTAACAGATCTGTTTGCATTACACATCTTCCGGCTGCATGGTTGCCCCACCGACATTGTTTCAGATGATGGAACCAAGTTTGTAGCCCACTTTGGAGATCCTTCTGCACCCTTCTGGGAATTCACCTCAGCCTCTTTTCAGCATACCACCCTCAAGGGTCGATTCAATTCGGCTTTGCGTATTTCCTTATTTTCCCCCTTACACAAACAGTGTAAGGGAGGAAAACGCTTTTTAGCTCGCGGCTAAGCCCAAGACGCTAGTCAAAATTATCAAAGCAAGTATTTACTTGTCATAAGGTGTCAATATACTTCAATATTTATCAAAAGTATCATCACAATAGACTTGTGATGATAATTGACCAGATCCAGAGATAGGGGACTTAGGCAGGCTAATCACATAAGTCCCCTAAATAGTAACATCTGTGCTTATCTGCACAAATGTTTGTTACTATTTTTTGTATGCTAAACTTGACTTCCTCATTTGGCAATAACTTTGAAGGCATGATTTTATCTTGTGTATGTAACACGATATTTAAGTGTTATTCAAGTGTTTACAAGTAGGTTTATCTTAGTTTTGCAAACCCTTATTTTTAAGTTATCTGTAATGTAAAATGTCCACAGAGCATATATATATAAACATGTTCTATCCTTCCATTCCAGATGTATTGTATTTGTTGTTTATATAAGTGCCACTCTTAATGTCTATTTGGAACTGGGGGAAATCTTTTATTACATACTGTAGTTCTGTTAAAAATGTCACACAAGTACCTCAGTGAATATCACCATATATCTGCCCTCCTCAAGTACTACAAGAAGATACTAAGCCTACTCCTGTATTTTAGTACTTATTGAAAAGATTTTGTAATATGAATATAAGAAATTGTTGCTGATGCTGATGACCTGCAGATTTTAGCGTAGATGATGGGCACAGATGTTGAGTGACAGAGTGTGAGGATATTTTCCTTCCCTAATGACCTCTGTGAAATGTGAAAAGAAACGTCATCAATCTCTGCCCTAAAGTGACATGTGTCTCTTAACCTTCAGAAGTCATTTTAATTGCCCAGTATATTGTAAGGCATATGGAAATGCATCTTATCTCTATGTTCTGGATAAGGCAATAAGTGAGTCACAGGCAGTTGTTTGTTATTGTTTGTATGTTTATTAAAGATACATACTTTTGTGTTCTATTTCTGTTTTCTATGTTCTATTTCTATTTTTTGGAAATCGTGAACCACATATAAAGACTATTTTGTGAAATATGTCAAAGAAAAAATACAAAGAATTCACAAAATAACCAGCAAAGCACTAACACCTAAAATGTAATATGTTAATTAGTATTAAAAACAAACAGGGTAATGAAAAGGCTACATCAACCCCCTTAAAGTTTTAAATCTATAAAGTTAAGCTAACAAAAATATGTTCACAATAACAATTATTGGATAACTATTTCTGCAATAATGTTACTACAATGCGCATGGTTTATATGCAAATAGCAATTGATGTATCATGGTGCGATACTTGCGGAAATAGGGAGCTGGACCTAATTCAAGATCTAGCCCAATGTATACTTTATCAATGTGTTTGGTGTTGTGGTTGTCTATATTAATATGAGATTCTGGCCCAAGGGGAGGAAAACCATTATATTGCCTAGGGCCCCATAAGCTCTAAATATGAGTAAGAGGCAGGGAGAATGTATTATTGGGTGCACTGTGTGAGAGATAGAGGTCGAAGAAATGTATAAAGGGGTACACTGTGTGATAGATAAAGGGTGCGAAAAATAAAGGTTAAGATAGAGGTAGGGAGAATATATTGTAGGGTGAATTATATGTGTGAGATAGTGGTATGGTAAATGTATTATTGGGTGCACTGTGTGTGTGAGCTTGAGGTAGGGGTATTGTATTAAGTGGGAACACTCATAAAGAGAGTCAGAGACATAGAGACAGACAGAGTAAGAGTTATAGGTAGCAAAAATATATTAGAATGTGCACAGTGAGTGTGTGAGACAGAAAGAAGTAGGACAAATATATCAAATGGTGCACTGTATATGGTAAGATAGGGAGAATGTATTATGGGGTTCACAGTGTAAGAGTGAGGAGGAGATTTAAGGTAGTCTAGTGTTTTTCACCTGCTAGACACACCCAAAGGAGGCACTGCAATGCCTCACATTGTATAAACATACCCCCATCACTTTGCGACAATGCACAAATCTCTTTGATAGTAGATTATACGGGGGACCATGTAATTGCTGTATTGGGGCCCATGTTTACTCTTGGCAGTCCATTTGTATTGTACATTATAGTGAAAGCAATGCTGCTGCTTTCACAAGTTTGCATGTTTCAACTTTTAACTAACTTCTAACGTCATTCTATCTGTTAAACAAAATGCAGAAATATTAGTTACACAATTTTACAAATATAAGATGAACCGCCACTATCAAGGTTTTTTACAAATATAAGATGAACCGCCACTATCACTATGCTGGAATGAGTTGTCAGAATACCAACAGAAAGGTCCAGTAACTCTTTAGGTTAACTCAGCGAACGCAATGTCAGATTGTAAATTATATGTTAGCAAAATTGTGCAAATGTGTACCTGGCATTACACTTACACCAACCCTGAGCTGGTGCAGAATTTTAGAAGGATGTGAAGGAAACAGGACAGAACTTCCATTGCAGCTACACTAAGGGGTATATTTACTAAGCGATGAGATTGCAGTGAGATTGAAAAGTGGGGATGTTGCCCATAGCAACCAATCAGATTCAAACTCTCAGTTTCATTTTACACACTGGAGAATGTGAACTTTGATTGGTTGCTATGGCGTAGAAGACTTTAGCGTAGAAGACTCAGAAGTGAACACAGTTGGACGGGCCCCTTTAATGCAATTAATTGCATCTTGCTTCCTTCCACCCACTAGTATTTAAGCTAGTAATAATAACAACATTCTGATGGATGGTATGAGTAGCACACTTACATTACAATGGCTAGTCATTAGTTTTTGATGGTGGCGAGATATGATCTATTTTGCTGGCCACTCACTGGGATCAATCAACTCCTCTGTGGTTGGTTTTAATTAGCAGATTGTGTGGTGTAAGAAAGGATATCTTAAACACTGTGTGAGACCTAATATTCTTTCTCTGCCAGTTGCACATCTTATTCTTGCTTAAAATAAATTCTGTCCTACGTAATATGTATAATACATGTGCCGTACATTTGAAAATAAAATGATGTATCATTCAATGTGCTGTCCAAAGTATTATCTAAAAGTGGTAGTAATGTTTTTTGGACTTGCATGTTTATTAGACCAGATCCAGACTTTACGTAATATTGACTTACTCACGGTTTACTCACAAGTGGACAAAACCATGCTGAATTTCAGGATAGTTAAATTGTTACGTGAGAGATGATGTTTCCTAGCACAAGTCTAATAACAGTGTAACAGTAACACTGGTCAGTATCTGTGTGCAACATGCAACTCTTGAGTAAGTCGCGAGTGAGTCAATGGTACGTAAAGTCTGGATCTTGTCCATTGTCTTCTCTCAATTTACTGAATAAGAACATTAGAAAACCCATGCCTCAATAGCACCATTTCATTCATGGGGTTTTTTTTTAAATAGAAGTTAAATCAGGGGCATCAAAAATAACTTCAACTTTTATTGATATTTTACTTATTATGTGGTCCCCAGCAGGCTTTTACAGTTCAAATGAGTCTGACCTGACTGCAATTATTTCTTTATTATTAATGTTATTGTAATTCTGCCCCATTTTTACACAAACAAAACATTGTCACAAACAAAATGATCAGCAGTAAATGTAATTTATTTCAACATCTATTGTGATACGATTATTTAAGTAGAAATGGAATACATAAATGTTGACCTTCATCACCTAGTGATCATTATGTGTATTTTCATATTATATTTTATCATAGGGAAGTATTCATTTCATTACATTTTCCATGACAACTGGTAAATAAAAATATATAATTTATAAAGCAATTAACTGTGAAGTTAAAATTATGTTTTATTAAAGAATGAAACAGGTGTAAAACAAGTTATTTAAACATATGAAAGCTATTACTATCCTTTTGTAACCTGTATTATTATAGTTTAAGCTGCTATATTATGTAGCTGCTATAGGGCATGGACTATAGGGGGGCCTTCGGCACCTGCCCCGCAGCTATTCTAGCTGTTTAAGTGACACAGACATGTATACAATATAACAAAAATACAGGAAAATACCATGAACCTCCTGTCTAGAACCTACCCTTAGGGTGCACACGTTGTAATTTACTTATAATTTTATGTAGACATTCTGGGCCACATAGAAATTTTAGTTTAGACCACAAGTCTAAACCACTGATAAAATTAGCAATATACAATGTGACAAGAATAATAAATTCTCAATAGGTATCACAAAAATTCCTTGAAATTCCTTATAAAATAATCCTAAAAAAAAGTCAGCATAAGCCCTCACATATATATTGGCTATTAATGTGTATACAATATATAACATATACTTTCCAATAATTGTAAGACAACATCATAATTCATATAGCTTAAGCTACTCGTAGACTATAAACATGATATTATTATAACATCCTAACACAGAGTTCCAGTCTCAATAACCCTGTAATAAGAGCATGATCATCTGGATATTGCACATGTGTTATTTTTATGAAACCTATTTTATCGCAGCTGCTATCATGAAATCTACAATCATGGGATCTGATTTATGTAACGTTCATTGTGTAGCTATCCCCACAGAGATAAACCTAGTTATGAATATCTTTATTTATTATTTTATGAATATCTAATATTTATTATTTTTAATTTACGCACAGTGCTTATCACTCATACATTGAGTGTTCAAGGTACCCTTTCACAACCAAAAACTTTTAATACTGCAGAAACTGATTGCAACTCAGAGACCAGGGCTGTGGTGGGCAGATTATTCTTTTCCAAAAGCTGGGAATTTCTGTACAGCTACCATAGCCAATCAAAAAGTGCAATTGATGGCTCTAAATGATACCTTAATATACAGGGTCGTGATCAGGGGGGACAGCCGTACCTACTCTCCCAGGCCCGAACCGTCTTACAAATTTTGGCAGTGTAAAATATGTTTTTAAGGTCTGGCAATTAGCATTAGATTACTAATTATTTACTTTTCTTCATCAGTGTTAAATCATTTGTTGAAGTCACTTACTTTCTCCTAATATAGTTTTAAACGTATTCACAGGGTATTGTTCAATTATAAATATATTGGATTACACCTTTCATGTCACTTCATAGTTTAATAGCTGAAAGCCATATAGGAATTCTCTTGAATGAAGTTGTGAGTGTCATGCAATGGTGTGCACTAAATTACACGACAGCTGCAAGGCAAGAAAGGTGCTAGGCTATTACGTGCTGGCTGTTTAAGCTCTCCTGTTTATGTTAATGATAAATGAAGTGACATACACACAGCTGAGGCTTGCATTTATTAAACCCCTAAGCTCCTTTTCCATGTGCATTTGTTTGCTATACGAAATACTTTCAAAAGTAAATGATTTTGTAATATAATTCTTGCGGCTTTAGGCAAATAGTATTTCTTCTTAACTAAATAGCTTAGAGGGTTGTATATCTGATCACTTTTACCAACTTAGCAGATGCAAAAGTTACTTTCAAAAGATATATATATATATATATATTTCAGTTTGATTGTTTTTGTTTTGTATAATATAAATCTGATTACATAAAATGTTTTATTTATGTTGACTCTGGAACTGTTTTTTTTTTCCAATTTTCCCTACAATACAGTCAATAAAGCATATATATCATTTTTAAAACATAATATATAAACTTTTCATTCCCTCCAACTTCTGTGCATTTCAGACAAACTTATGTAAACTATTTAAAATGTATTAGCCAACGGGCATCCAATGGACCATATTCAAACCTATGAAACAGCTTTTCTTAGGGCTCCAATCACAGTGGCTGCTATGTGAGATCGTAGTTCTTATGCATGTAAAGGGAAGTACTTGTGCTGGATTAACAGTGGGGCTAATGGGACTACAGCCCCAGGCCTCCATTGTGGAAAAGGCCCATAGCACTGTAACTATTAATGATATCAGTGTGATTAAGGAGGGAAAAGTATGACTAAGGCCTAAAGTGACGTCATCACGTCAAGTCCCACAGTGACGTCATCATGTCATGCGAGCCTCACGTGCCCAGAGACCTAGCACTGGACCTGAGTGGCCCACATTAATTGACCACCCCAAATAACACGATTTTGACGATTTCCACAAATGTGTATTCACTAAGGGCCAGATTCAGCTTTCCACTCTCATGACTTACACTCATGAGTTACACTCTCATGGGCAAAACCATGTTGAATTGCAGGGGAGGTAAATTTAATTAGTTGCAATCAGCATAACAAGTGACAGCTG
>JABWIB010001083.1:0-20573 GCA_016617825.1 Platyplectrum ornatum
CATCAGTGTCATATACAGTGTACTACACACACATCAGTGTCATATACAGTGTACTACACACACACATCAGAGTGTGTCATATACAGTGTACTACACACACAATCAGTGTCATATACAGTGTACTACACACACACACCATCATAGTGTGTCATATACAGTGTACTACACACAACATCATAATGTGTCATCATCATATACAGTGTAACACACACACACACACACACACACACCACCATAGTGTGTCATATACAGTGTACCACACACAAATCATAGTGTGCAGGGCCGGATTGAAAACCAAATGGAGCTGGGGCTGAATATTTTCGAAGCCCTTTGCTGTGGGTATGACCAGTGCTGTGTGAGTTGGTAAATGATATGTGTGTCTATTCATTATACTTCATTAAATTGTAGCCCTCTTTATCACACACAGTGCATGGCGCTGTTGTGTTACTGTGCAGGAGGGTGGATGTCTCACGTTTATCCTCATGCATTTTAATGGAAGGCCTGAAGATTGACTGTATGTGTGTATGGGCCTTTCTTCAGATGGAGGCCTGGGGCTATAGTCCCATCTGCCCCATTGTTAATCTGGCCCTGATAGTGTGTCATATACAGTGTACCACACACACACACATTATCATAGTATATACAGTCTACCACACAGCACAGCCTTGTACCACACACACAAAAACACCATCATAATGTGTCATGTACAGTCCTGCACTGCTAGATGACACTAACTGCACACTCCTGCCATACAGTATACACACACACANTATTATTCCACNCACTGGTGTCTAAGAGCTGCAACCTACAAATAATGTAAAACCTGTAGTTTATTGAAGTCTAAAAACATGCGACACCAGTCACTGGACCAGATCCAGACTTATGAGCTAAGGAACTTATGAGTGTAAAGTTACACCTGGGCAAAACCATGTTGAAGTGCAAGGGGGGTAAAATGAATGTTTGCATGCAGGGAGATTATGGGGTCGATTCAATGCCGCATTGCGTGGTATTTTCTCCTTGCTGCGAGCCTGGCTACACTGACCTACCCCAGCGAGGTTCCATCATGGTCTGCTATGGCCCATGCACCAGGATTTCGGCTCTGCAGTGACCACATCTTCTCCCAGGTCAGGTAAGTTTAGTTCTTACCATTTTTTTTTGTATATAAATTTTGTATATAAATTCTGCTGTACATAATATTTTATGTTCAGCAGAAGGGATCAAGCATGAATTCAAATTTTACATCATGAAATACAGAAAATGAGACAAAAATGAATGACAATACATATTACAAATACGACGTACAAAGATGTAGAGGGGCAGTTCTCACGTTTTTGACAGATTTTTAATATATATATATAACCTGAGGACACCACCACCACCGCCTGCTGACTCTCAGTCCTTCATCCGTCCCACTCCTGTACCCAAGCCTCCTGGGTGGATTTTGCCTGGCACAATTTCCACCCCTCCATGGAAGACTTAGGGGTATATTTACCAAGCTGGGAATTTGCTGGGGAATTGCAAAGTGGGGATGTTGCCCATAGCAACCAATCAGATGCGAGCTCTCAGTTTAATTTTACATACTGCAAGCCATCGCAGCTGTTTTTATATCGTTTAGGTTCTCTGCCCATCTCAGTTTTAGGGGCCGATTCAATCCTGCGCGAAGACGAGAAAAAACGCAAAGTGCGCTTTTTCCCGTCTATTACGGGACTGAATACTCGCGTCTTTTTAGACGCGGCTCAATGAGAATAGCGCACATAGCGTAAGGCAGAAAACTTTGTGCAAGGGGAATTGAATCGACCCCTTAGTGACTTTTGTTCTGCCCTCATGTTGTTTGTGGCATTGGCGCTCTAACAAATAGATCACAATCTCCGCAGAACAGGTAATAAACTTTACAATCTAAAATTTTCAGTCGGTTTTGGGATTCAAAGTTCAAGGTTTTGCTATTCAGGTTTGGGTTCGGAGGAGAGGATGCCAATTCTCCTTTATAGTTATTTCCATTATTTAGTGATTACAATCATACTGTGTTGTAAAGGCCATTGTATTGTATTTCCTTACTAGGAAGTCCCTTTGGGTTTTATATCTCAGTTAGTCTTTCAATATTGTAATTCAGCTTGAGATCTGACTCTTTGTAACCTTTATTTAAGAACATATAATTCAAGTTCTTTGCTTGATATTTCGCCTCCTCAATACAGTGGTCGAAGTGGAAATGTAGAAGTGGCGGTATGGACATTCAGAAGTGGTCGGTATAGAAACACAGAATATAATAGAAGCCAATGGAGATTTGTAGTATTTCAATTAAATCAGCGGGAGAAGTGCCGGTATGGCATACCCTCATATACACCCCCACTTCAAGCTCTGCTTTAATATCATTTCTATAATTTCTGCTAGTTAGCAATGACTTGCCCTTGTGTTTACCCAAGTTTAAAGTTGCGTGTTGAGTGTTTAAGTTTGGAAATGTCAATTGGATTCAGGCAGAATCAGTTTCTGGAGAAGCTGAAGCAGGAGATGTATTATATGCAAAACACTTAAACCTATGATCAAGCACATTAGCTAAAATGTAGACATCAATAAAGATCTTGATCCCAATTTCAATGGTTTTCAGTATCTAATGTAAAATATTCTCCAGTGTGCTGCACTAGTTTAACATCCACCTCTCCCTATATTATGGCCTCATTGATGGGTTAATAATTGTCACATAAAAGATGGAATTCCGTCTGGTCACTTCTTCTTGTGTATGTTTATGACAGGGCATATAAAACTCTTCATTTTGCTGCAATCATTCAAAAACAACAATGAAAATGTGTAACCGCAATAAAGAAAAAAGCGTTTTATTGAATATAGCAGCACAAGAAACCTGAACACATTATAGTGCACTTATTCATTCTCGTTTTGGAATGACTTGTATTCCTGCAGGGATTGCCTGGGATGACTTTCGTGGAAAAACATTTCCATCATTGTAACTCGCTTTAATTGAGTCCTTTCTAGGGGCTCCTGTGCAATTTATCTAGCACTTCAAAGGGACATTTGTGCAATTTGATTTATATACTTTCTTGTACATGAAGAACTGTTCAGCAATTGTATGAGACAAGCATTGTGAATAATTGTGTTTACCATTGTAACTGGTTTTAATTGAGCACTTTAAAGAGACGTCTGTGCAATGTGTTCCATTTAGCACTTTAAAAGGGACGTCTGTGCAATTTACTATCGCATACCTTCTTGAGTAAAAGGTCTTTCTTATTATTGTAAGAATATAAGGATTGTGTTGTACTTTAGAGTAGAATCCCAATACTTCCTATGACCATATAACCATCATATGAATGGGGTATATTTACTAAGCAGGGAGATTGCAGTGAAATTCGAATTTGGGGAAGTTGCCCATGGCAACCAATCAGATTTGAGTTCACATTCTTCAGAGTGTAAAATGAAACTGAGAGCTCAAATCTGATTGGTTGCCATGGGCAACTTCCCCAAATTCGAATTTCACTGCAATCTCCCTGCTTAGTAAATATACCCCAATGTGTTGTTGAGTACATTATCATCAATACTACAGGGTTATAATTAGCACGTTTATGATAGTTTTGCAAATGTTATATTGATGAATCTCTATTTTTTACTTTTACTGCTTATACTAATTTTAGCTGCTGGTTAAGTGTCTCAGATGCCCGTTGAAGCAGCTGGAACATGGTTCTGACACACTGATACACCTATAAAGAGAACTGGAACAAGTGGTTAAGTGACTCAGATCGTCGCCAGCTGGAACAGGGCCCGATGCATTTGGACACCAATTTCAGCTGCTGGAAAGAGTGACTAAATGGCTCAGATACCCATTCAAGCAGCTAGAAGTATATTCAGACATCTATTATGACCAGCAGCCGGACCAGGGTTCTGGTGCACTCATACACCTATATTGAGCGCTTGGAAAGGATGGTTCATGAAGTGTTTCAGGTACCCGTTCAAACAGCTGGGACAGGGTTCTGGTGCACTCGTACCCCTATAATTATACCTGGAATGGGTGATTAGAGGGTCTCAGATCTCTTTCTAGCAGCTGAAACAGGATTCTGACACACTTGGAGACCATGGCTGATGAAAAGCATGGTTACAAGACTTAGATGGCCAATGAGGAAGCTGGAAGAATGTCCTCATGCATTCAGACACCTATTCCAGGTGGTTAGACGTCTCAGACCTCCATTAGAGCAGCTGTAACATGGGCCTGATGCATTCAGATACCTATAATGGGTGCTGAGTGGTTAAGTGACTCAGAGGCTATAATGTGGACCAGGTTTCTGACACATTCAGACACCTATTCTGGGTGCTGGCAGAGGTGTTTAAGTAACTCTGATGTCTATTTTGAAGCTTCTGAGACATCTGGACACCTATTACAGGTTCCATAAACTTAACTGAAAGCTGCAAACACTGGGTGGACCTTCAGTTCTTCATTCCGGCATTTCGGTTCTATTAATGTTCAGCTTTCACCCATATACTTTACTTATGAGTTACAATCCATGGATATTTACCATGGGGTAACTTTTCCCTGTATTTCTCACTATGGATCAGGTGCCCTGTTATTAAAGCCCTGAGCCGAAAATTAACTTCAAGATTGGAGATTGGGTTTCACTGTTGTGTAAGAAGAAAGCCTTTTGGGTTTACCGGCTTGATACCATGTTACCACACAACAGAATGAAACCATTTTTAAGTTGTGTTTCGCTCAGTTGTGACATAATCCTTTCGACTTTTTCATTTTATTAATGATATAAGGATTTTTATTTGTATTTATAATGTTTTTGGTTTTTGTGGTGCAACAACCGCTAAGAATTTTTTCTTAAATTAACCTTTATTATTTTAAATGAACTTATTGTATCTTCATTATTTATCCTGTAAATATATGAAGAGGAACGGGTCTCTGATTCATTGGAAAACTGATAACAACCATGTATGTGTCCAATTAGTGACATATAAAAAGATCTGATTGGAGAGCTCCCAAGATGCTCTTTGATAAACCTCTGTATTGGGAGAAACACGTAACAGTGGTGTCTGGAGAATTGGCACATTGTAAAACGTTCTGTCTATATCAATATCTGGGTACCCAGCAAATTTTTAAAGTAACTGAACAAAACAATCGTCAGGAGCGGGAGCAAGAGCGTATCATTGACTAACAGCAATACTACATCTTGTTTTGAACGGAGGATACTGGTGAAATCTTATATAGTATATTAGATGGCGTACCCAGTGTTGTGCAGGATTTTATGAATGTTTATTTACAAAAATCTATTTTAACAAACCTCTGATCGACAAGCGTAACTTGCAAAGCCTGCTAACACTCTCTTTGATAATGAACATTGAGATTGTGACAAAACATGACAACACAAAATGCTCATGCCAAGCCATACCCATATGCCGGGAGGCCCCACAATGAGCATACAGCAAAAATTAACAGTATCCAAAATAAACACAATTATAGTTCTGACCTGGCGCCGCCAAAAGTTCTTATCAGATAGTCCAAATCCAATTCTTGGTCTTGGAATGAACTCAGTCCTTTTTCTCAGGGTTCCACTGTAGTTGTCGTCCTCTGGTTTCTCCCCTGTATGGTCTACCAACTTCACCTCACTGAGGGTAAAAACTGACACCTTCTCACATGTAAAATTTATGTTTTAAAGAAACATTTTTATATATACAAGTTTTAATAAAAATCTTTGGATGTACTATGGCTATGAAATCTGTTTGAAGCCACAAACTGCATGTGGAGATAGAACAACAAAGTATCGTGGAGGTCCTGGTATATAACGGAGGAACGCCGGAGAAAAAAGAAAGAGCCTAAGGACACAAAGAAACTTCTTACAAGCACAAAACAAGTTTGTTACATGTGAGTGCAATTTTATTAGTGATTTATTTCTGTGTTGGAACGTCTGCACGATTGTTTCTCCCTTCGAGGTAACCTTGGAAAGGAGCTGTGAGACGTCATCGGGGAACGCACGCGGGAGAGGACGCCGATCACACGCGGTGTGGAGTGGATACAGCCGGAGGAGACGAGCTGACTAAAACTGAGAGGCATCACTTACAAGAGAAAAACAAAGTGAGTAGAACTATTGGAAAGCATAAAATCTATATCTACAGGCTTCACTATATCCAGTTTCTCCTCTTTGGGATACTACGTTCCGAGAGACCATACAGGGGAGAAACCAGAGGACGACAACTACAGTGGAACCCTGAGAAAAAGGACTGAGTTCATTCCAAGACCAAGAATTGGATTTGGACTATCTGATAAGAACTTTTGGCGGCGCCAGGTCAGAACTATAATTGTGTTTATTTTGGATTCAGTTTTGAGGGAAACGGGTTAATTCCCATATTTGTAGATCGGACCGGCAGCCGTAGAGCGCAGTGGGTCTGCTCAAAATTGTCTTTTTGTTTAAAAATTAACAGTAATTCATATTTGCTTGTTTGTTAAAAAGACAATCTTTTCTTGTAAACTGGGGATTTGTATAGAAAAGCAGAATGACACATTTCCACTTCACGGAACATGAAGGCACTTATGGAAGACTGTGACTAGTTAGAGCAAGCTTACCAACATGGGGATTTCAAAAACATTCATGCTTATGATTTGCAATGATTTCGAAGCACCATGGTATCTCTGCACTATCTATGTATTGCTATATATTCCTAATGTATTATTGAGCTGACAGATATTGACCACAATTACTTCCTGGCTCTGCATTCACTTGACATCTCTTGAGTTTGTGATTTTTTATTGAACCTCCTCATACATTTATAAAAAATAGATGTAAGAACAATTCAAACAGCACAATTAACTACAATGTAAATTATCTATGTGAATCCTTCTTTGACTGTTTGTATTGCAATAACAATGGACCAGACCCAGACTTTTGAAAACAATATGCTTCAGAAAGTTAGAAACACTTGTGGGTAAACAGGCCGTGTTTGTCTTGTTTAGAATTTTAAATATTTTGTTTTGCATGTAACATCATTTAAGTAAAAGAAAATAAAGCTTCTCACAATGACTGCTCAAGTTCCATTTGCATACCAATGCCAGCATTCATTGTAGTTTATAGCTTCAGTAAAATACTACTTGCCATGTAGTCATAAAGAGTCTCTGCTCCATTTATAACTGTGCTCTGCAAGGACTTGTACTTCATCATACTGTACATGTGGAGAAAGGACTGAGTGTCATTAATCCACTACTATCTGATATACTTGGAGCTAGGTTGGAATGCACTGTTGGGGAGTATTTTACTAGATAGAAGCTGCCCCTCTCTCCACCAGCTGCAATTGTTTACAAAACCCATAGTCACTGTTTTACTTCCAGCGTAAGATTTACACTCAGTATCAGCTATTATGATTCGCAACATATTTTTTTATGATAAGAGATTTCCAAGTTACCATGCATACAAATGATAATGTAGGAGTGTGGAACTACCTTGTTTAAGAACATAATAACCTATAAATAATCTATATAATCCCACTGACATACACCTAATCATAAAGCAGCGGTTATAAAAAAAAACCTGCAACACATCTGTATGATATAAGAACAGCGTTGAAGACAAGATTATTATGTCAACAATAGCAATAAGGTAAATTTTAGATTTATGAGTCAAAAGTAGAAAACTATCCATTGCTACCGATTATTGTATATCGTATCAGTGTGTTCATCAGTGTGTTTCATTCACAATGCAGCATTAGTTTTGTATGTCTACATGCATACGTCTACCCTAAATCTGGCCAAACACTATAAGATAAATCGTTCCAATTGAACGATTTTTCAAAAAATCGCACAGTTTTATTTTAAACAATCGTTCAGTGTATGGCCGACCGGCCGATATTGTTCAAAAACCGTTCTCAAATGATTTTTTGATTTTTAGGTCTGTACAAACGTAGATCGTTTTTTGGGTAAAAATTGTTCAGTGTATGGGCTCTTGCCATTAAGACCCACTTTAGAAGCATAAACCAAACTATTAAGAAAAAAAAAAACCGCTTGGATGTACTAATTTTGCATATTTTTGTATTTTCCATACAATTATTGTACAGTGTATGGCTATTTCCAATTCCTTTAAAGAAAAAATTTGTTAGAAAATTCTAAAAATGAAAAGAAAACCCATTCCTGATGTGGGGATCTCATCAGTTATTTCCTTACATGGTTTATATTTATTTGTCAATTACTATAGCAACATCAGTCTATGAATACTGCGGGCAGATAGCAATCTCAAATAATATAGTACATCCTTCAGGAATGCCATTTCCATATATTAGTTGTGTCATAATATTTGTCTAATACTATAACTCACTTGCACAACATGGAATTTTATGGTGTTTAAGCCCTGGCATTATTATTATTATTAACAGTATATCATTACAACCATATTCATTTGCATGAAGAACTAAATCACATCTATATTACTTTTATATGTCAGCAGTTTTATAGCCAAACTATTTATAGTTAAATTCAATGTTGAGGTTGTTGCTCATATGAAAAGGGAAAAGGTATGTCATTAATTCATTAATACATACCATTCATCAACTAGAACAGCATAAAACCAGCACAAGAGGTCAATCAGTACAACTAGAGCAGAAAGAATGGGATCTTCCATCTCCCACTGGTGTGGCCTGTGTAGCTCAGAACTTCATGTCCCTGCGCTCTATGTACTAATTACTAAACTAATAAACTGTTTACAGAAGTACAGTGAATATCGAAATAAAATACAACACAACAGACAGTTAAATAAAATGAGAAACTAAAAAATGAATAAGAAGGGGAACCAAGATATGCAGGTGAACTATGATATACCCATTCACAACTACCCCATGGGTATAGAATATTTGTTTTATTGTAAATGTACTGTATGTATATATACGTCATACAGAAGGGGTGCAGAGTTGCCTTTGACCCCTCAAGCCTCTGATTCTGATGAAGCTTCTAGAGGGAATGTTGGTAATAGTAGCGTGTGGAGAGCTGTGCTCTGAGGAGACGCTGATGGCGGAGTGTCAGCGAGACCCTGTACTTTCATGCCCATAGACCCTGTGCCCTGTGCCCATAGAAAGCCTACAGATGAAAGGGACGGAATTACTACTGTGAGCATGGAGAGAGATGCCGGAGAGGCGATGTGAGGACTTCATTTGAGAACCAGCGTGTGATCCCGAGGAACGCAGTGTATCTGGAGAGCAGGTATTAATAATGTATTAGTATATTTAAGTAAAAGTAGATTTAGTTTAAGAAGAAAGGTTCGTTTTACTTTTTTTTTTAAATAAAATTATAAAAGATAACTTGATCTTGTCGTTCTTTGTCCATTGGGGTCTCTGTCCCACCTGCCTCACTTTAGGGTTAAAACAGTCCTAGGGCAGAAGAGAGAGCGATGGGGAGTATACCAGGTAACCACCGGTGGCGACATCTTCACACAAATGTATTCCTCCCATACTCAGGCCTGTTAGCTATTTAAAGTTATTTTCAATTTAAGTTGCTCTTTTAATGTATTGTCCATTATTAAACCAATGAATAACTACTTCTAGTTATTATGGTAAGACATAAAAATATAATTATAGCATTTAAACCACAGCTTCAGTTATTACCCAGATGAGCAAATGTTCATTAAAAAAGGATACTTCCCAAAGTAGAAATAATGTGTTGCCAGTGTTACTGTTATACCCCGTTCACATTACCTCAAATTAACTGTCTGCCGGCTTCTAAACTCCATTTACAATTAGCTGGCTGTTGGTGTTCAGAGCCTGCTTTTTAGAAGGGGTTTTGTCCTATCCGGCTTTTTCAGTCAGTGTGAACACTACATAGCTGGCTTTCCTCTCCCATTGTGCAGCGCTGATTGGCGGCTATTTCAAGCACAACACTGCCTGTCTCTCCTTCCTCCCCCCTCTGCTCATGGAAACAAACAATCACAGCCAATCACAGAACATTTTCTGAGTAATAATGTGTAGCAAAAAGCAGGGTTCAATGTGAACAGTGCAGACCCTGCTTTTTAAAAAAAAAAAAAAAAGCTGGGTTTTTCAGCTAATCTGAACAGTCCTTTCTTCACAGCCCCTCCAACTTCCCCAGCTCTACACCCTGGCTCTTAAGCCAGCATTTTCAAGGCTGGTAATGTGAACAGGGTATTGACCCTCACAGCAAAAATCTGTTAGATGTTTTATTACAAAACATGCATTTTGTTGAGTACACATGTAACAGATTTCTGCTGTGAGGGTCATTTATCTGTTGATTGGAAAAATGATCTTTCTGATGTGTACCCAGCATAAGTCAATAATGCCTAAAGATCTGCATCTGATCCATTGAGGGTGAAGATTAATTCAATACCTTGCGATGTTTGACCTAGTAATGGTTGAGTATATCAGCAAAATCATAAATAATGAGACTCATGAACACTACTATCAAATAGCATTATTTTTTTTTATTTTTTTTTTTAGTAAATATACTCAAGTTACCAAATATTTTTCTATAATTATTGATTGTACACCAGATGTGGGTCACATTGAATAGATGACAATGATTTGTCATTTTGTCAACAGGAATGAACGACTCTGAACCTGTATAGATAAAAGAACATTTTGTTAGGATTAGGATTTCTGCCACTGAATGAAACAATTGGCGGCGCTATAATGATGGACATTATCCTCCCCTAGTTAAAAGAGATGTCATTGCCTGTTGAGAATATATGTGGTCCAGGCTATGATTATGGCAAAAATATGAAAGGTAATTATGTTCCATGAATTTTAGATGTCAATCAACACAACCTGTTTGTACTTTGAAGTGCGCATTCTATAAATGTAGTGCTAAATGATGCAGCCAAGTGTTGTCTTGGAACCATTGGACTAGTGCAACATGTTTATCTTTATTCCTCAGCATCACCACGTCATTGGGTTGTTCTAAAGTGCAATATGTCAGGTCTTTGAAAGCATACAGTTAAATGTATTTGCTTTCAACTTGGGGACATCCTGCCCTGATGGAAATATATGAAGACAATACACTAACATGCATTTGGCAATACCTCACCAGTTGAGGCTTTAATTTCATGTTTGTACTTTCTCTGATTGTGTGGTATAAGATATTATTTGAGATCAGTTTGAGCACTACAAGGAAAGGAAGTGAATGTACATAATGCCATTAAATATCTTGGCCAAACATTTCCAGTAAATTACAGAGGCGATGAAGGATTGCAAAATTAATGATAAAAGTCCCGGAAACTTGCTGAGATATTTGGACTTCCAACACACATTGAACCAGAACCAATTTGCATTCACAAATATGGAAAGCAGTTTACATATAAAGCAGACGACAAGCCTATTCACATAAGGAACATTTCAGACTCAAGCTGTTCTTGATCATGTAGTCCAATCAATGGAAGAATTACATCAGTGCATGGCTTCCAATATCACATCCATAGTACAAAACACAGCATCAAAGCAAAATGTGGAAGACTGCCACAAGTTAGAGTAAGATTCACAGCATTGGGGATTGAAAAGATATTGAAACATAAGATTTATGCAGAGAATTGCGAAACATCACAAGACATGTTACGGACCATGCATCGCCAAAAGATATATTCATAGTTTTTTAATCAGTCTCGTTATTAAATAGACATACTGTACCGTGTAGCCCAAAACAATTATTTGACTGAACTTGTCTCTAAATTTATTAAAGTTAAAGCACAGCAAACAAAGGTCTAAGTTTTTTGTTTGTGCACTGTATAAAATGTTCTTTATTTGTTAGCTTTGTGGTATCCTTGTGTGGTAGTTGCTTGGTATAGTTTATAGATACTATTTTATTTTTATTATGTAGTTTTATTTCTCAGCAGTTTATATGCTGCTTTCATGCATGAAACATAATTATATTTTCCCGACTTTGGTGGGGTGGGGTGAGGAAGTGGGGGGTAGTACAGACAGGCAGAACTTCGTCTAGGGGGCCCAAAGACTTAGCACTGGCCCCACTGTTCTTCAAGTCATATTATTCGTTTTTCATGTGTCATGTAATGCAAGTGGTGAACTAATTAGTTTGATTTAGTGTCTTGCCTTTAAATAGCCTCCTCTTTATTCTTCCACCTCTGATGTGTCTCTTAGCTAAAATATAATCTGGGTTAATTTCATTGTGATATCAGACAAATTCAGAGGAGCCTCGTTGAATCTCCAGTTAGAAGACAAGAGATACATATGAGTGTATCCAGTGCACTATTTGTTCATTATATGGTTGGAATTTTATCTGTGGGAACTCTCTTGGCAATTACATGATGCATTTCATGATTATCTGAAGTCTGGAGAAGTATGTACGGTCCATTGCTGTTCTTTCATTCTCACAAAACCAGGATCCCTGCTCTGCACCTATGTCTTGTTACTTTTTACGTTTGCCTTCCTCTCATTCCCTGGTGTTCTGTCTCCTTTGCTGCAATCACCTTCAGGCGCAGCTTGTGAGCCCTGTTTCATTGTCTCAGCTGCTTATTTAAACCCCTCACTTTCAGCCCTCCCTTGTCAGAGCAACAGGTTGTTGGCTGCTCGCTGAATCCAGTCACTATTGCTCAGTCCCTGAGCTCATCCAGAGGGCCGCGATTTGCTCCTTGTCTGTGCCCAAGTCCATCCCCACCATCAAGGGCTCTAGTGACCACCATGCTTGGCTTTGCAACTCTACTTTTTCAGTTGCAATTGTGGATAGACAATACTATAAGGCAGTTGTTCATATAGGGGAAACCCCTACCGTGTTTCCCCTATAATAGGACCTACCCTGAAAATAAGCCCTATCCTATTTTACAGTGAACTTCTAAAATAAGCCCTCCCCCAAAATTAAGCCCTATCTAAATGACAATGAGGTGCCATAATGTCAACAGCACTTGGGGGAACAATGAGGTGTCTTAATGTCAGCAGCACTTGGGGGAACAATGAGGTGTCATAATGTCAGCAGCACTTGGGGGGCCATGGTTGGATTAATAGCAGGTCAATGAAATAAGCCCTACCCCGAAAATAAGCCCTATGGTTTTTTTTTTGTCCTGAAAAAAAAAAATAAGATGGTGTCTAATTATTGGGGAAACACGGTATGTGGGGAGCACCACTTACTATTTTTACAAATCATGCAGAAAAATACATATATACTTATTTTACATATTTTTGTGTTTGTTGAGGTGCATTATACACATATTATATTCAGCCCCCAAGAATTTCATATGAAAATACTGAATCGCAAATTATGTCAGTATGTCAAATTATAGACAGCAGTAGCTATAACTCTGACACTATTTATATTACAAAGCAACATACAGGTTGCAGAATAATCGTAGAACATTTTTTCAGTGACACAAAAACAAATAACACAATTCAAGATACACAAGTTTACAGGAGCTAGAATCATTAGTATTACATGAACAACAAGTTAGAAACAGTCCTAGAAATAATAAAAAGTACCGTATATACTCGAGTATAAGCCTCGGCTTATACTCAAGTTTTTTTTGGTGTCATGATGTAGGGATGTGCTGACACTGACACTGGCAGGCAGCATGACACTCATACACCACACTGAGTCCACACAGAGCTGGCACAGGCATAATCGTGTGCTGTATAGGTTACAGCATGGCACAGGAGCTTTACATTCCTTATATGCCTTATATTAATCCTCCACATGCAGGAAAGAGGGGGAAATAGAGACATATAGGGGAAGATCTATAGGAGCTGGGACATAGAGACCAGAGGCAATGATCCATGAGTGACATGAGCCTTTCACAGGGGTAACAGACAGACATACTGGGGGGTCGGCTTATACTCGAGTCAATAAGTTATCCCAGTTTTTTTTGGATGAAATTAGCTGTCTTGGCTTATATTCGGGTCGGCTTATACTGAAGTATATACGGTAAAAAGAAAAACAGATTTGTGGCGTCCCCAGGTTATTGGAATAAACATATTGTACCTGGTTAAAAATGCATATATGGTTGTTACCTTCTTACAGTCTTGGTTTAATCCAAGTGGTTCAACTAACACCTGCTATAAGGTGTATGTATATGTATAATAAATGCACATATGGGATGCAGCCTCCCATACGTTTCATATGAACAAATACTTACTTTTGTGCTAGTACTTACTAAGCCATAACCCTAACGTAATGCATAGGGGGTTTGCAGAGCAGTTACTGTATGTTTTATTTGCCTTCCCCCATCCACCTTGCTTAAACGCTGTGTGNAAGACGACATACAAGTTACTCACTACTGTAAGGAATTCTAGGTAGAGGTGGTACTGGCATGTCCCGGACCCAAGTGCAGAATTACTCATTTGTGCCCCCGCTTTATATACATGGGCACTCTATATATGCAAACCCTACTTCTATTGCAGAACTTGGGGGTCGGCTACAGCCCTTATATACAATCCTGACTCCAATCCTAAATTTAAGCAAAAGCGATGTGAAGATGTAAGGTAGGGTCCTGTGTGCGGATACCTTTCCTTATGAGGGAGAGGGAGAGATTTGCTTTTACAGGTTTTATCCACCTATCGAGTGTTATAGAATGTCTAATATTGTTGGGGCATTCTACCTAATGGTAACACTGAACAATTAATCAGGAGAGGTGCATGATATTTATATCATACAAAAAAATCAGCAGCCACTAACTACAGTAGCTGAAAGAAAATGGTTTTCTCCGAGCATGAATTGTTATCTTGTGTGATATCTCCTACTTTTGTATATTCCTGTGCTTTACATGTTCAACCCCATTGTTATCAGGCATAAATCAGTTAATTACTCCGGCTACAATGTGAGGTGCCTCATTCTTGCCATTTTCCCATTGCTAATTTCTGGACTATGTGTGTCAATGGACAATAGGAAAAGGAATGTAACTGCTTCATTCAGAAAGCCATGAACCCCATTATGTTTGAGTATTGAAGCGAAGAAATATTTTGTTTTTCTAACCTGATACAACAATATTTGCATAGACTGGAACTGTGAAACTAGAACAGACCTTTTCACATTGCTAGCATTGTGGTGTCGCAAAGGTGCTGATCAGTTCAGGTTTGCACTTTTTGATTGTAATTCATGGGCTATTTGAATTCTTAATACATCAGGCAATATGTCATGAATTGGTTTTATAAACAAACCAGGGTATTACTAGTCAAATAATACTGAAATGCTACTCCTACAAGCCATCTACATGAGAGGTTGGACCTAAGATGATAGGGTAAATATTTGTGTGCTACTCTACAGGAATACATGTATATCAGGTTTTTTCTAATCTTCTGGATTGCAGTTAGAGGCATTGATTTAAAGCCCTATCGATGGAAGCACTAAGACACAGGGTGGTGCTTTAAATGTAATTTGCATAAAACAAGTCCCATATCCCCATCCCAAGCTGTCCCATGAGGGAGAAGCCAAGAATCAGCAACTCTGTTGAATATCAGGCTAGGGCCGCAGTGGAGCATTGTGTCTTCTATGTGGGTGCAACTAATATGGAGTCTATGATTAGATATAATGCTTGGGTATCATTAGAAATGTGTTTAATATGGTGGTGCTATTTAAGTTATCTCACAAACTATGTAGATGGCTAATCAAAAGAAATATACATAAAAGAAAGTTACATAAAATGGTGGCCTAGAGCAGGTGTAGGCCAGTTCTCCAGGTCAAACTACACATCCCAGTATGGTTTAAATTCATATAGACATAGTTGGTGTCTGACAAAGCATGCTGCATAGCGCCCCACCCATTTTCACAGACGCGATCACAGCAAATGCTAAATTTTAATTACAAAACATTTTCCACCAGTTTGTCCCCTTATCAGGACAGTCTCAGAAAAGCGGGACCGTTGGGACATATAAAGCTGAGATGTGTAGTTTGAAACCACCTGGAGAGCTGCACTATGCCTACCCCTTGCCTAGAGCATACACTACTACTACTACTATACTAATAATCATTAATAAACAAAAAGACATCTACAATGTGTAGAATACAGGGCTCGAAGTGGGGGTATATATGGGGGTATACCATACCGGCACTTCTCCAACCGATATCATTGAGAAACCTCAAATTCCCATTGACTTCTATTATATTCTGTATTTCCATACCGTCACTTCTTAATGTCCATACCCCCACTTCTAATTTTCCACTTTGACCACTTGTGGCATATATAACAAAATACAAGATTCAGTAGAGATGGAGCACCACATTGATAAAGCAGACCTGGGGTATGATTGTGGTCTGAAATGTTTACATTATTCCATAGTCTAAAACTGTATTCATATCTTGACCATAACCAGAGGCTGGCTGGCATATTTTGGCCCATGAGTCAAATTTTGACTCGTCTGTAAAAAGACGGAGGTAGGTATATATAAATATATTATTAGTTCTAGTCGGTATTACTCTGGTAGATCTTACAATATAAGCACATTTATTAGAATAACAAAATAAATATTTCTCTAAATATACGATTTTCAAGACAAGTCATAAAAAATGGTCACAAGCTTTGGAAGGTTAAAAAGGAAAGATAAAAAAAATAAGGGGGGTCAGTTATAGTGGAGGTGTTTCTGACTGATTCCCGATTTTATGGGTGGTCATCCTGGAGTGCAGTCACAGTCTCTGTGTACCACCAGACCCTTCTCACAGAGTCCACATGTCAGCATACACAACTGGTGATGTTATCAGCCGTGTCACGCTCACTCCACATGTAGCAGGGTAAAAACCTATCTGGTGGAAGCTACAAGTGAAGCGTGGTGTGGCTGGTAGCTGGTATAAGAACTAGAACATGCAGCCCTGAATCCATTGATGGCGGTGCGGTCCGCGGCACATATCCCCTGCCCACTGGTCCAGCCCGCCCCTGACTATAAGCTTATAATTATTGAACCACACAATGGTTCTTTGTTAAGCTGGGTACACACTAGAGCGATTATCTTTCAAGTGTGGCGGGAACCGAACGAGTTTCCGGATAATGTTTTTTTAAAATTAATGTCTGGTATTCTGCAGTGCCGCAGAACACAATACACTTGCATTTCTGGCATTTTATTGCCATTTCAAAAGAAAAATCTTCCACACACACACAAACACGCACTAGATTTTTCTCCCAATCCAGGATAATCATGGAATTTGGCTGATAATCATCTAGTGTGTGGCCAACTTGTGTGTTGTTCCTAGGAATGTGGTTTTGTCGAAAGAGAAACTAGTAATTAATGAATCAGTCATCAATGAGGAAAAACATCCCTTAATATTAATATATTAATATTGCTGTAACATATTGAATTAAATTCAATTTAAAGGCAGTGCTATGTTTCAAAAACTGACCAGCTTTAGTGTTCAAGTGATTATCTGTTTTATGATTTCCATATGTTTTATGTAAAGCTTGATTCCAGTGCCGGTATGTAGAACATACAGCTTAAGTTCTCAGGACAGAAACAAAGGAATCAATTATTGTGTTGGATATCAACAAGTAAGGAATCAGAGTAAAGAATCAGAGTAGAAACAATAAGAGGATGCAGGTAATGAAAAACCCTTCCTGTCAAGTCAAAGACAATGTTGAATATGTTGCCCTAATTTAGGGAACACTTTCATCCACAAACATCCTGTGTTTAGAATCTCACATTGTAACATCCCATCATATTACTCATAGTTCATGAGATGTAAAACTGTTTACTTCTTATTTCCTATGTTTATCCAGGACTCCCTGACCATGTTCACGTTTGTCCCAATATGTGACGTATAAGTTCAATTATTCAAGACACAATCCCAAAGAAGAGAGCACTTAATATCCAACTACCGGTAAGTCTATCTACATGGGTGAGGCGAATTGGGTGACCATCTGACAAGGCTTGAGGTTAATGTTGGGCATGCAGCAGTCCCCCATTCATTGTTTAGCTTTCTATGGATTTATGGATCAACAGAGGAGGGATTTGGAGGGTTTGGTTGTTCCACATGAAATTAAAAAGGAAACATTTGATGTACAAGACTTTTATTGCTAGGGTTTGAAAATGTAGAATAGTTTGGGAAGGCTATGCAGAAGACTATTGGCAACATCTTCTTTTCCTCATGCTATACACACACACACATATATATATATATATATATATATATAAAAAGCGATTGGAATGTCACTCCACAACAAAAGGATACTTTGTAGACGTCCACAGGTGCCCACTCTGCAAATGTATTCCTCCTGTATTCCATCCAATAGTATTCCCTGATGAAAGTTTATTATTAAACTGAAACATCGGTACAGCACCATATAGTAAGCGCTGTTATTTACACATATAGTAAGCACTATGTTATTTACACTGAGTGCCACTCAACTGGATGGAATATATATATATATATATATATATATATATATTTTTTTTTTTATGGATGGCGGAAGTGTAGGGGACACTAACACCAAATACTATGAGCGCACTCAACCTCAGGGATAAACTCGTAATGACACACAAAATTGTTTGTAACGTATGAATAGAGGAGCTGTGGATGGTAATTCCCACCACTTATGATAAATGTGTGTCTTCTAACTTAAGTGAGTTGCTGTTATAAATGTTTGCAATATTGTATTCTCTTGTGTAGCTGCGTCCAGCCAAACTCATACTCCAACATATTTTTGGCATATTTTGGTTTGTGTGAAGAACGATACAGTACAAATATGAACACATAGAAAATATATGGTTGTAAAATTGCACAACAAAACATCTCTGGTCTTTGCACTGTTTCTTTGTACAGTTGATATAACCTTTTAAAACCCTTTCTTTTAACTTCTCATTAGGGATAAAAAGTGCTTGTTTAAAATGCCATGGAAGGTTGCCATGATGAAATCATAGAAAGAATGATTGGAGAGAAGCAGCATACTCATTAAAATATAATTTAGATGTTCTCTGGATGAAAGGGGGATGGTCTCCCCTCCAGCACAAATTATAATCATTCTAACGCTGATAGAAATTAACAGGGAGCAAGCGCCCCCTCCTCCTTAGTTGCCCCCTGTGTCTCTGACAGCTGTAGTGCTCCTTCTACAAAAGGTCACCAGAATTATTTAATGTCCCCTGGCCAAATTAAAGCAGAGTCTTCATAACGCTCCCCGGTTTCAGCTCCATTTCCTTATCTTCTGTGCCCGTGGCAAAGTCCTGTGTAGACACAGTTTGAATTGCTGTCTACATTGTTGTGTCCAAAAAAAGAGAGGCCCAATGTTATGTTTTGGAGATTGAAACAGAAAGGCAACATGCAGAAATTCAGGGTTTCCATCATACTTCCCCCTATTCTCTGTTTAGTTCCTGCAGTCTTTCGTGGTATGTTTGGTGGTGCACCATTGTAGTAGTTCTTCCGTGCATGCATTCATGAGTTTAATTCAGAGTTTGTTTCTCTTTTTTTTTCATTTGCAAAACTGCATTCACTGTCACTTATTTTATTTATTTTATATTTATTTACACGTTTTTATATAGCGCCCTTTTTTTACTTCCTAAATGTTGTGAAGAATGGCGTTGGGAATCCAAGGACCTGGACACGGAACTGGTTTCCTGTAACTCAGATTTTTATACATAGGGGGCCAATTTACTATGTACATAAACATTAGGATCTAATGGATGGTAAAGTGCATTCAAATTGTATAGTATGGGCTGGACTGAGGTCCTGTCATACAGATCTTTTCTATATGACAAAGAGATTTGTGTGTAGAAGTTACTGTTCTGGACATGTAACTGGACATTGATTGATCCATACAAAGGTAGGGCATTAATCCAAAACAATCATAACTAAGGAACTGAATAATTACATATGTATGGAAAAACGTTAGGTTCATTTAAATTAGTAATAAAAGATTTGGTCCAAAACTGAATAGTAATTCTAGATAAACCTGGATTATGTACTTTACACATCAACATCACTTTTTCTGTGTGACAATAAGAAAGAAATGTTCTGTAGAGCTATATCGATTTCATTATCAGTCATGACATAAAGCAAAGTGTAATGAACTAAGTAATGTGGTGCTAAAGGACGTGTTATCAGTATGAGCTGGTTGGTGTTCTTAACTTTGTATAGTAAACTGTATTTTATGATATGAATATCCTAGCCGATCTATTTTTGAGTTAGAAGCCTGGGAGAAGATAATAGACTGCCTGGAGAAAGAAAGGGCACAGTGCATAAACAGGGCATTTATTTCAAAGGGCACAATAGAGAAATACACAGTTTTTTATACAATAAACAGGAGAAAACACAGACACTCTTCTGCCCTGGTATCAGCAAAATAGTTATAGATCCCATCAAGTGAACAATTCCTATTTCTAAATCTAGACATTTTAAAGCCCATAGGCCACTAGGCTCCCACCTTTGGAAATGTGACATTTGAGGCTGAGGTAAGTCACCAAACAGGGGGTTATCAACTACATCCAGAGATCCGGGTTTTAAAACCAAAAATATATCTACATCCCCATAGACATTAACACTTCACAAACAAACTTTCCTTTAGCCCAGGGTAGTGAAACCATTTCAGACCTGGGGGGGAATTCACTAACTGATGAATTGTGCAGAGAATTAATTTCGTCAGCGTTCGTCAGTGATATAAATTCGTCAATGACTGGTGATGTATAGTATTCAGTAAGTGACGAATTGTATTGACGATTTGTAATGACTGACGAATGCTGACGAT
>JABWIB010001083.1:54940-65966 GCA_016617825.1 Platyplectrum ornatum
CCTCACACTTGTTGCACTAATGTCAACTTTACCACAATGCAGAATGAATGCTGTATGTCACATACTACCATGTTTCCCCTATAATAAGACCTATCCTGATAATAAGCCCTACCCTATTTTACAGTANANTGTCTAAANTAAGCCCTCCCCCGAAATTAAGCCCTATCTAAATCACAATGAGGTGTCATAATGTCAGCAGGGGGAACAATAAGGTGTCATACTGTCAGCAGCACTTGAGGACCATGATTGGATTAAAAGCAGGTGAATAAAATAAGCCCTACCCCGAAAATAAGCCCTATGGTGTTTTTTTGTCCTGAAATAAAATAAGACAGTGTCCTATTATCGGGGAAACACGGTATACACATACTGTATGTGCACACCTGTGTTGTACAGGTTATGTCTGTGCAATATAACTTCAATCAATCAACAAATCCATGCAATACAATGTGCAGAATCCCAGCATTGTATATAATTATGTACCAGTGTCTGAGCATTACACTGTAATCCGCATGTCCCTTGTGTAATGGAGAGATAGCAATCAGTGACTGTCTTTTATGCTGCTCTTACATTTACATTGTGTCTAGTTTGCTGGATAATGTCTCAGTTAATGTCAGAAACATGATTTTAAGCCTTTCATGGTTTATTTTCTGGTGCTGGTGTTCAGCTGTCAACTTTCCAGTACTTGAAGTTCAAGAGTTAAGACCAAAAATAAATAAATATATCAGCCTGCAGATGCTAGAACATTTAGGGGTATATTTACTAAGCAGGGAAATTGCTGGGGAATTGAAAAGTGGGGAAGTTGCCCATAGCAACCAATCAGATTCGAGCTTACATTCTCCAGTCTGTAAAATGAAACTGAGAGCTCGAATCTGATTGGTTGCTATGGGCAACTCCCCCACTTTTCAATTCCCCAGCAATTTCCCTGCTTAGTAAATATACCCCTTAGTGTAGCAATCCTGGGAGCCCGTTATAGGCTCTGGACGTGAGAGCCGTACCGGTATCACACCATTATGTTTGTGGTGTGTGTGGTGCTAATGTTATGGCATTATCAGGTTTTGGGGTTTTCATTGTGATAAGGAGTATGTAAACACGCCATGATGTCATGATGATCTGTACAGATATTGTATTGCATGTGAGGAGATAAGAAGCCGTCACTCAGTAGCAATTTCCAGAAATTTTTAGTTTTTTTAACCTCCATTTGTTTTTAAAGACTCAAGCTGTTCATACACTATGACTATGCAATAAATTGTTCCAATCGACCAGTTTTTTTTTTCAAGAGAGGTCATAACCATGTTGAATTGCAGGGGAGTTAAATGTAACTGGTTGCAATCGGGATTAGAGTTAAGGGATGATGTTTCCACCAAGTTTGAAAAAATCTGGTCGATTGGAACAATTTATTGCATAGTGTATGGCCAGCTCCAGGTTATCCAGAATTCATCAGGATTCAGTGATTTCTTGCAGAACACTTAAGTGGTCCTTATAGGCAAAATGATTTCTCATTAACAACACTCTTTATGTCACATAACCCCTTAGATTAACTTATTGCTAAATAATTACCATAAATGATTCTTTTAAATATAACTATTATTCTGTATAATAGACACATGTATTCTGGAGGTACATTCTGCACTTACTTATATATGAAGATACCTGGAGATTGTACAAGGTGTCTCATCTCATAATCTCTGCCAGGTGTTAGTGCTGCTGGGAGACTGGTTGTGACCACATGGACGTTGTACTCTGTCATCTGTTTTGTTTCCTGTCTTTCTGGTTTTGAAATGTGAAAATCTGAACATTGAGTGGAGTCTGTGGCTCCCATTACATTGAGATTCTCATTATTCCTAATACCTGTGTGACCAGTGGATATTTACCAGTGACATGTCCATATATAACGTTGTAAAAGGGCAATATTGGATACAATTTGCAGTGATATTTAACTCGCCATGAATAATCAATGAATATAATATCTCATAGAATTGTTATACTTACCAGTAATTACTACTTGACATGAGAAAAGTATATGGATTGCGTGTTTCTACTTTACTGTTGGCTAATGCTTTGAATATATATGAAGTTTGCAGGGAAAAGAACATGTATTTATAGCTGATCTTCTNTCTCTTACATGTTTATATCTCACTATAGCTGTAGTGACAGCTTCTCATAAGAGAGTCAGTAAGACGTGTCTATATGACTGAGTTAGCAGGTACATAGGAGTGGGCAGCATGAGAATAAACAACCACACACATAATACATCTCATAAGCTCACATAAAGAAGCCTGCTATGGACCTGTGCGTGATATCCGCTGCCTCGGGTGCTCCCTGCCTCTTAATNAATGAAATGCAATAAAGGGAAGATGTAATTAGTTTATACCATCGTGTGGATGCTGCTCTCAGCTGACAGACATATTGTCTCCTGGCTGTATTCTACCAGCGTCATTTCTCTGCACTCTCCTATTAACCTGATTAGTGACAGAGACACCATGTTCAGCGCTGTACTGATTCAATCAGCAGCCAAAACATTCACATCACATTGAGAAGAAAGGGGCTGTGAGNGGTGGCAAATGTACCCTGTGGAGAGTGGAGTTTTCTAGCTCAACTCTAATTTACACATTACACATAAATATTTGCAGAATGTACGTTCTGTGTGCAAAGTATTTGCCCGTCTTGTTATAGAATTAAAAATGATTTGCACCCCTCACTTGGCCACTTGGTTTTGCTCAGGTCAACACTTCCTCACAGGGTGAATTGGCTATAGGATCTACAGGGAATTTGCCAATAGGCCATTGACCTTGGAGGTTACTTATCAGTCCCATTAGGGTACGATCTGCATTGTATAGGGGTAACTCTTTTACATAATTATGTTATATTTTTCCATGGCCACTTTGAATTCCCAATCTGCCCTTGCCTGATCAGTCCCTAATAGATTAACTGTAGTGGCTGCATTTGTCCTAACTGGTTCATAATAGATGAACTACTGTATAACCATTGTTGTGTTTTTGTAAAATCTGCTGGGAATCCTCAGGTTTCCAGAACACCCCATGCACACCGTCCACCCCACATTTAATGTCTGCCAGGATTATGGCTAACCAGCCACGTGGCTGCCATCTACATAGCAAACCATGATGCAAGCAATGTCTGCAGCATTATTGCTTTCCCTGGCCCTACCTCCTGGATTCTAATACACCATCATCATTAGTATTGTCCCCTATCTCATACACATATAACGGTGAGTCCACCATCTTGCTACTCACAGGGAATCTGTTTAGTTGGTTTAATTGGAATAAAATATTCATTAGTAGTAAGAAGACTAACATCTCTTATAATTATATGAATGTAGTTCTGTCCTCGGATCTAATACTGTCTTCTTGTTCCCAGCAGCCAGTGACTCCCGCCTGTCCCTGCAATGGACGACTCGCGTCACAACACTGGCGTGATGCCATATTTAGTGGCTGCTTCTCAGATCCTGGGGGTAGCAGCATTGGCAGTCACAGGAACATGGCTATCCCAATATAGAGGAGGATTTTCCTGGAGCGGACCAGAGCAATTCAATGTCCATCCCATTTGCATGGTGCTGGGAATGGTGTTCTTGTGTGGAGACTGTAAGTACATGTAACTTTTACATAAGACATGAAACTGGGTAAAACCCCGTTCAGATTGCCTCAAAGGCCGGCCTCAGTGAAAAAGCCTCTGAAGGCAATCTGAACGGGCCATTTTAGTAACGCCGGCGTTCAGAGCCGGCGAAGAAGGGTTTTTGCCGGCTCCCTTGCAGCAATCTGAACGCGCCTGAAGCCGGCCTGCCGTATGAGGGGAGGTGATTGGCCTAAAAAGACATGTGATCATTACGATCACAGTCTTTTTAGGTGACCTCCCCTACACACAGGACGCCCGCTTCACTGTAGAGCGGAGTTTCGTGCAAGTCTGAACGGGACTTGTGCGCTGCCCCGCCGGCTCTACACCGCGGATATGCCTGCGGCTTTTTAAAGCCCAGGCAATCTGAACGTGGTATAAAAGACGTATAAAAGCATTGCCTTTATGTCTGATATTGACAGAACCATTGTTATTATTGGAGTCTGTCCAATTAAAACTGCAGTGACAGGCTCATTCCCCGCACAGAACTCGTGTTAATGTGTTACTACAGTGTATAAGGAAAAAACAAAGCAAAACAGCGCTCAGTTTTAATATGGAGGAAATTTCCACTCAGNCCAGACACCAAATCAAGAGTAAAGCTGGCCATACACTATAAGATAAATTATTCCAGTATAAAGATTTTTCAAAAGTGGGCAAAATCATGTGGAATTGCAGTTCCAAACAAATGTATTACTTATTATTATTTATGTATTGTTGTATTATTATTACTTTCCTGTTTTTACTGTTTGCGTGCTCCTCCCTTTGTAATGCTTCGCTGTGCAGATTACGCTGTCAACTAACTGTGTCTAAAGGGAAATTGATTTAGGCATAAATGATAAATGTCAGCATAATTAATAAAAGTAGAAGATAATACAGAAAACAGGTCTTTCTGTCTGTAAAATGTATATTACATTAGTTTCCCTTCTCTTGCCATTAGCTCACATAGCCTGAAGCCATTTCAGTCACCATACTAAAGCTGCCTTTCCCAAGTGTTTGTCCAAAAGCTGGAAAATAAGGGAACAGCTTGAAATCTGATTTCACTTCCCTTTGCTAAACGTTGTATACTTTATCTTCTGCCAAGTCTTCATTTTCTACTGTCAATGACTCCAATCGCCCCCACACATTGTTGCCATGTACAGGATCACTGACCTCCTCATATGTAGTTAATAAGATCAATTGTAAGCAAGTACTTTACCAGTGCAGTGGCTGGGATGTGCTCCATGAATCTGCACGGTGAGCTTAGTATATTGTTGTCTCTGCAAAGTGACTATTGACTAAACCTGATGTGTTCTCCACAGCATTGCTGGTGTATCGCGTGTTCAGACATGAGACAAAGAAGGCAACAAAGATTCTTCATGGAGTGTTGCACATTCTGGCACTGGTCATCTCTATTGTGGGTTAGTGTACAATACTTCTAGAATTTAATGATTTCATCATCAATTGAAATCACCACCCAATACCACCAATGTGTTTAGTGGCATATTATTTGTCTACCCTGGAACCAATGTGTTTAGTGGCATATTATTTGTCTACCCTGGAACCAATGTGTTTAGTGGCATATTATTTGTCTACCCTGGAACTTAATTTTCTGGCTAATGACAAATTTCTACATGCTCTGCTAGCTGTGGTTTAAGTGTTACTGGAGAACACACACTGAATCACATGCAACGAATTCATTTCTGACACACACATTTCTGTTATATGAATCTCTACTATAAATATGCAGGAACATAAACCAGTGCAATGACAACCACCGTGGCATGTGATGAAATACACTTAGCAACATACCAAACCAAACAGTGATGTTTAAGAGAAAACATACAGTAGTGTCACAGAAAAGTAATAATGCACCGATCAACAAGAACATGACTCACTATAAGGCCAGAGCACTACAATGTCATTCATTTCCAACCCTATGTTCTGGCAGCTGTCCCTTCACTTCACCTATTATATGTTCATATCTTCTCTACACTATGGATGATACCATTCTCCACTACAGGACTGACAGTAACTGGTAATTTATCCAAAGTAGCTGCAGAATAGCAACAGCTTGTTTACTTCTCCTTTTACTCTGTACAGAAGTCTTAATGGCAGCTTGCCACACTATAAAGCCACAACACTATATTGCTGTCCGTGCACATGCTGAATAGTATGACAAATATCCATCCTCGCCCAGTATATATCCCCAGCTACACCATCTGTGCAGTTTATCAGGGATTACTCTGGCATGCCTGCAATAAAGCCAGGCAACATTCAAAGGTTATATAGAAAAAAATCGCACATCAAAGCTTTTATACCACTTCTTGTGTGTTTCAGGAATCGTTGCAGTCTTCCAGTTCCACCAGAAGAACTCCATTCCAGACATGTACAGCCTGCACAGCTGGTTAGGCATTGCCACATTCTCCCTCTACATCCTACAGGTGACATTCCTACCATCCTCTATTAACTTGTATGTAATGTGCTGAATTACACTTCATAATTTTGCAGAGTATTTTGCAGCAGGTCTATGGTGCATGTTGCTTGTTTCAAGGCCAAACATTCAGCAGGAGGTTCTCCTATGACAGTAACTCGGGTCGTGTTGCACTGTGCTGATGTGTCCCTGCTGATGTCATGGCAGATGAATGAGGACTGGGGGAAGGGAGCGGTTCCTGAGCGGCCCTGCTCACTAAATGTCATGTAACTGGTGTATGCAAACAGGAGACAAAATAAACCTCGTCATGTATCTTAAAGGCATAGATGATAGGATTTGCAATATCTGTGTAATGCAATTTTAAGATGCAAAATGGCATTTACCTTTTTTTCATCTTCCTTTAGTGCATTTTTGTTGTCAGCAGTCTGACAGAAGATCTAGTCAGTGGTAGGCTCTAGAGAGGAGATCTAGTCAGTGGTATGCTCTAGAGAGGAGATCTAGTCAGTGGTATGCTCTAGAGAGGAGATCTAGTCAGTGGTATGCTCTAGAGAGGAGATCTAGTCAGTGGTAAGCTCTAGAGAGGAGATCTAGGGGTATATTTACTAAACCGCGAGTTTGCGGTGAGATTGGAAAGTGGGGATGATGCCCATGGCAACCAATCAGTTTCACGCTTTCAGTTTCATTTTACACACTGAAGAATGTGAACTCGAATCTGATTGGTTGCTATGGGCAACATCTCCACTTTCCAATCTCACTGCAAACTCGCGGCTTAGTAAATAGTCAGAGGTGCGCGCCGAGAGGAGATCAAGTCAGTGGTACGCTCTAGAAAGGAGATCAAGTCATTGGTGCGCTCCGGAGAGGAGCTTACCACTCAGTGGTATATACCATATAATATATCCGATTAAAAAAGAATAATAAAAAAAAATGTGAACTGTGATGTTCCAAACTCAATACCTTCCCAGGTATCTAAGGTACCTTTCCATATACCCTACAATTTACAGTTTGAAGGGGGAGAGCTTGTAAAATGGTCAAGGTTTTGTCTATGGGAAGCCCCAGAGGATGATGGGAGGGCGCTGACATTGTTCCTTTATCTTTGGGATGGGCAGCATGATTACCCTGGTTGTAGAGCAAATGCCACTGGAGCTGGATCTCCTGGATTTTCCTGTTCACAGGATTCCAGCAGAGCAGGAAAATCTCCCGCACCTGGGCTTGAGACAAGCAATTCCATGCAAATCACTGCCTCAAGCTCTGAGCATTACTAGTAACCCTATGAATGGATGCTTTCGCTATACAGAGGACAGGGCATTAAGCCCCATGCAGCCTTTATTTTCCTCCCCTGTAAGGATGGACTCATAGTTTAGGGAGTGACAGATACTTTCAATGTGTCCCGCACACAGGAGCATTAATGCCGTCACTGCCTGATTGCTAACACTGTTTGTTGGATGTTTTTTGTGTGTGTGTGTTGATCTTTCCATTGATTGCTCTCACACTAACTCTGTTTAATCCTTCTTTGTTTTCTTTCACAGTGGATATGTGGCTTTATAATGTTCTATGTTCCCAACATAGCGTTGGCATACAGGAGTCGTTTTAAGCCTCTACATGTGTTCCTGGGCTTAAGTCTGCTAGTGAGCTCCATTGCCACCTGCCTGCTTGGCATTACAGAAAAACTTCTCTTTGCAATTCCGTGAGTACATTCTGTATTCCCTGCATTCCTGTGGTGTACCTGGGAGGTGAGTGGGCATTACAGATACCCACCTACAGTAAACCAATAGAGTTACAGGTCATGGACTGGATAGAGAACTGCGACAGATGTTAGTGGGCAAATCCCCAAGTGTACAGATGTTCTAGACTAGGGATAGGCAACCTGCTGCTCTCTAGATCAAACTACAAATCCCAGCATGCTTTAACAGTTGCTACCTGACAAAGCATGCTGGGATGTGTAGTTTGACAACATCTGGAGAGCTGCAGGTTGCCTACCCCTGTTCTAGACTATATGGCATCCACCCACTGACCAGTCCTGCCCACCTAACTTACGGCAGGTGGGCAGGGGTATGTTTAAATTGTACAGTAGGGGCAGTGTTTGGAGGATTCATGTGGATCAGCGTTCAATCCCAGTGACTTAAGGCCGGGATTATAGCAGTATAAGCAGTGCTAGACCCCTTCTATTCCCGCACAAGAGAGGAGAGTTATGGGATTTCACTCCCCTCCTGATCTGGTCCTATGTTCATATGCACCACACAGAAAAAGTATATAGTTCCTGTTACACTACATTACATATAACATTTAAAGGAAAGTAAACATCTTATTATGCATAAGGTGTGTGTGACATATCTCATGTGTTGTATAATGTTGTGAGAGTCTCTGGTCATGGGTTACTAAGCTCCTCCAGTAGCTCTACATAGAGCCCTAGTAATGGTTATCAATCCTCAGTTTTTCCCCACATGTGGGCAAACTGTGATGACTCCAGCTGTCATGGGGACGATCAGGGGGGTAGATATTTGTAGCAGGTTATACATGATGCAGAAAGCTTGGTTCCGCGGTGAGTAAGTATAAAAGTCATGCACCGTTCTCTGTAATACAGCAGATGTGGGACAAAGCTGTTTATACGATACAGGTCTAAATTTACTAAGCAGTGAGATTGAAAAGTGGGGATGTTGCCCATAGCAACCAATCCAATTCAAGCTTTATGTTTCATTTTACAAATCGGAGAATGAGAGCTTGAATATGATTGGTTGGGATGGGCCACATCCACACTTCTCAATCTCATTGCTTAGTAAAAGAGGGGAAGAGGGGAATGAACCCATCGCTCCTTTATGTGTCCAGAACCCTGGATCTCTCTACATGGATCTGCTTCCATCAGAAAAAAGATGTGTGATGCTGTCTACCTCCGCTCTCTTACCTTAAGTTTTAATGCCTCAATACAGAGAGATCTCATAGTGTAACAGAGTTCAGAGATAGGAGATCGGTAATGCTCAGATCTCACCGTTATGATCACTTACACAAGTGACTTTATAAGTAATAAGTAGCCTGAAGTACATACATCTGGATCCAGTCCAGTGTGTGGCTACATCCTCTCTGGGTTGTGTGTCCTAATGATTATGTGAAAGTACTCTGCTGAAGAGACTTTATATTCATAGAGATACAAGTGATTTAGTGCTAGTATCAGGATCAAATAAAATTTTGACTTCTTCTCGCACAACCACAACTCTACCCAGGCAATACTGAGGTACCAGATCCAGTCTGAGAATAGAAGATGAAGACAGCGGTAGAGATTTAACTCATGAAATGCAGGAGACTGTATTCGAGTTGAGAGGTCATGTTTCATATGCCCAAGTCTAAATAACTGTAAATGTAAAGTCAGTATATGAGTGTAATAAACAAAAGCAAATAGAATAACATTACTTTCAATCCCATTAATACTCAGTGGTTTTACAAGGAAAAAATGTAAACCCGTTTTCCTTTCTTGGACCAGGTTCAGAGTAAGAGGACACATTAAAATGAGCTGATACTATGGCTCTGATCCAGAGGGAGACGCTGGCCTATTTATGTAATGTTTATACAACTAGTACACAAATGTGGATGCACTGTAGCAGCTGCGTCTACCTGCACTCACAGGTGTTACAGGTTCTGCCAAACCAATACAATTGTGGAAATTCAGCTTCAACCTTTTTTCACAAAGAGACAACACAATTCTGTGAGCTTTTTGTTATGTAGTTGTCCATGCTGTGTTATGGATTCACTGTAGCCTAAGATAAACAATATGGTGCATTCATCTTTCCAGTGTGTCCAATGCTGCTCCACCTTGCAATGGCTATAGGGAACTTCAGCTGCTGGAGTTTATAATTAAAATAAATATAATAAAGTTTTTCTATTTTTTATTTAATTAATTGAACAAATAATGAGAACTTGACAGGTTTTTAATAAAGGAGGAATTGTGTTATATTGAAATGATTTTTTTCTTTCAGAAAGGAGTACTCTAATCTACCAGGAGAGGGCGTTCTCTGCAACATGTTAGGATTGCTGCTCGTGGCATTTGGCCTGGTGACCTGCTATATCCTTACCCGAGATGAGTGGAGACGACCGCCATTACCAGAGGAGCAGGCACTCTCCATTGATTTTAAAACACTGACAGAGGGAGAGAGCCCGAGTGAGCCTTGATACCTTCTCCCATAAGTCTGCAGTGCTTGTAAATGTCGCTTGTGATACGTCCTGTGTTTGGAGTCTCTGATCGTGTTCAGCCAGGTTAGAGGCATCAGTTCTGATTCCCAGTATGGGGCTTGAGGCTGTGTGAGAGACTCATCAGCTTTACTGCACACATCCTCACTATTCTTTACTACCTGCCAAACTTTTATGTTCAATGCTAAAATGTCACTTGTTCATTAGACTCCCAACCTGTTCTAAGACGTGATCACAGTAAGTGATGGTTCACATGTACAACATGATGTTGCTATTAAAATATTGTATTGGTAGAGGTGCGGCAGCTCCTTCTTATCACCTATAATTACATGTTCTCTTTGGAGCAGAGTTTGCCGCTTTTGCATCTGGGCTGCTATAAGAAACAAGGATCTTCAGTTACGTATCAATGTCTTAGGATTTATTTCCCAGGGCTCCACAACAATCCATTAAACAACACAAAGAATAAACTTATAGCTGTTATGCAGATTGGGTTTTGAGGTTTTAAAGGTTCAAATCTTGTTTGTGCCAAATGTGTACACTGGATTTCTCTGTTAATAAATTACATGTTGAAGCAACGAATCTTCATCTCATTAGATCTCTGAGCCTAAAAGTGCCACACATAAAAAAGCCATGGAAAGTATTTTACTTAATGTTAGTTCCATCAGTTTCATCTGACATCAAGGAACTTTTGTTGCACTGTAGCAGCAATTCTCATAATGAATGTGGAAACAGTAAGCATTGCGAGATTGGAAATGTTATTTTATGTGTATGTATATATGTATGTGTATATATATATATATATATATATATATA
>JABWIB010001083.1:70277-92128 GCA_016617825.1 Platyplectrum ornatum
CCCTCAGAGTCAAATCCAACGTGAACTGGCCCCTACATTTTTGAAACTTTCAAATTTTCTTAAAATTGCAAAAAATTGCTACTAAGTTTATGAGCCCCCTACCGCCCTAAAAAAGTTAAAGGTGGTTTAAAAAATGATGGCAACAGAAAGTAGACATATTGAAATTATTATTTAGTAACTATTTTGTGTGGTATGACTATCTGTGTTACAAGCAAAAATTGTAACATTTTGAAAATGGCGAAAGTCGCATTTTTCATGACATTTGTGCATGAGATCCTCCGGTGGCCCAGTCTGACATTGGACAGCAGCGGCGGCATAAACACCCGGCAGGCCACATAAATGTCCTCAGTGGGCCNCATGTGGCCTGCGTGCCGTAGTTTGAGAACCCCTGGCTTATACAATATAGATACACAGAGTTTCTCTAGCACATATGAACAAGGGTAATAAAGTAACTAAATGGCTGTTGCAGAACAAGCACTGATGTCAAGTTGAAGAGGTAAATAAGTACATATTATGTTGCCTGAAAGATTGGCAAATTCAACAAAGGCAAGCGAAAGCTCAAGGAAGTGCCAGCGCATATGGTACGTCACTTAGACTGTGTGGTGATTTATTACGTAGTCATTTTTTGAACTTGCACTTCGATTTACAGCCTTGGTGATGCACTGCTTCAGCTCCTCTGCACACACTCCTTTCCTAAGTCAGACTTCCCAGTAGAAAACACGGATACACATTTTCCATAGGATGTTGCTGTACATTGAATTCCACTAATAATCAAGGGATCTTACTTTGAATAGCTGCTTTCCCTGTCATGTTCATTCATATACTCCTTTTCTGGCTTTTTAAATAACTGATGGAGCAGGGAGTTGTAGGGAGAAGGAGCCGCCATTGGCTCACATTAAAAGTGTAACTATATAAGTGCCCATTACCCCTAGCTGCCCCATCAACCCATGGTACAGTGTCCCCAGATGGATATAGAGAAAAAGATTTATCTCAAGTACCAAAATCCTTTTCACACTGGAGACTTCCTACACCAGGAGTCTGCTGGTCGGTCACAAGGACAGATGCAGGAAAAAAAGCTTGTTTATATGATCATATAAGTTGAGGTGAGGGAACCATATTCACCATATTCAACATTTCCAGCAGAGTCGCACAGCTGCCATCTTACCTCTGACAGTGCGATCTCCGGGCTCATCCAGAGTTGCACGTATATATCTTTTTTTAGATGCAGAGCTGAAACCATGATGCAATGTGATGGGTACACATTCATTTAGCTTAACCCAGGACTACACCAGTTTTCCCTAAAGTTGGCCATACACCAGAAAGATAATCTTTCCAATCAACAGAAAAATGACCCTTACAGCAGAAATCTGTTACATGTGTACTCACAAAACATGCATTTAATGAGTGCACATCTAACAGATTTCTGCTGTGAGGGTCATTTATCTGTTGATTGGAAAGATTATCTTTCTGGTGTATGGCCAGCTTTACTCCCTGGATCAGCCCCTTCATGTCATTTTTGCCAGTTCAACACGACACAAGTCTCAGACACAAAAACAACGGTTTGATTCCAAGTGTAATTAACCATTTATAAATAAGTACATATTTTCTCTTTGTCTCATACATTTTTCTTGTTCAATTTACAGTTTAATTCTGTATAGAGGAGGTGAATTTGGATGGGGGGAGGGGGGGGGGAAAGACTTTTCACATCTATCTCACATCTCACATGTACAGACAAGAAAAAACAGCAAGCAAATACAGTGTAACTGAGAAAAGAAAAAACCCAGGAGTGTGGAGGGGAGAATGTAACACCTAGAGTGCATATCCCACCTGGTTTGCTAGCAGAAACTGCTCTGCACTGCATTGCAGGAAATCCTGAAGGCAAAATGAGCGGGTGAAGGAAATAATCCGAAATAAAACAAAACACAAACTCGTTTGTTTTCCCTTTTTTCATATTTACAAGTCCAATGCTCAAATCTGCACTTTCTCTCGTCTCCCAGATTCCGAGAGAAAATAGGGGTAACTGTAAAAATAAACAAAAATAATCCAACAACCCCGTGACCTGAGCACCACACAATATATATGTATTTTATATACATATATATATTTAACAATGGTTGTGTTCCGTATATTGTTAAAGAGAACGGACCATGCATTGAATAAATACACTGTACACAGAAGAGTCCTTCTGACTTGGGGAGTTGCGAAGGTCGGGGCAAGAGTGCCCCCCACACCCCTCACAAGGATCCTTCAGTCTTTCTGATGTGTGCAATACAGCCGCAGCATGGAGGAGAAGGCGAGAGGGGAAAGCAGGGGAAGTGCATTGAGGATGGAGGAAATAGNCTGGGGGGATTAAAAACATGACTAGAAAATCTCTGGCGGTTCCTGTGGGGCCTATTTCTATATAGCAGAAGGAAAGTCATTCTTAGATGTTGCCTGATCATAGTAGACAGCAGGTGCAGTTCTGATGCGCAAACACTAGGAAATTAAAAAAAGAACCCTGCTACAACCACTATAATCCCTGAACGGTGATACTCTGAGGCCATTATTACTAAACGCTGGGTGTGTGGATGGACTCTAAACACAAACAGCACAGACATACCGTGTTTCCCCGATAATAAGACCTATCCCGAAAATAAGCCCTACCCCATTTTACAGTATACTGTCTAAAATAAGCCCTCCCCCGAAATTAAGCCCTATCTAGCCCTAAGCTACGCTAAATAAGCCCTATCTAATCTAAACATTAGGGTAGCTACGTCCCTACACTACACACCCCCCCCCCCCCCCCCCCTTCTCTCCCCATATAAATGAAGAGTGCTGCTGACCTGAGACGCTTGTCATGCTGGCTTCCTCTGTGTGAGTACAGGCTCCCTCCTCCCCCCTCCCTTATTGTAAACAAACCACAGCTGCCAGGAGCTCAGCCTGATCTCCCTGTTACCTGGTAGAAGAGTGCAGGGGCTGCTGGAAATCCTCTGTGCCTGCACAGGATAGGAGACAGGCTGCCCTGCATTTAACCCTTTCTGTGCAGCAAGCAGAGGACTTCCAGCAGCCCCTCCAGGGGGAGGGGAGCAGGGAGACCAGGCAGAGCTCAGGTGAGTAGTGTCTGATAACAGTGTGTGGCCCTTCCTCCCCCTTGTGTCAGTGTTCAATTAAGTAAGCCCTCCCCCGAAAATAAGCCCTATAGTGTTTTTTGGTACTTTAAAAATAATAAGACAGTGTCTTATTATCGGGGAAACACGGTAGAAATATAAGCAAATGCTGCCAAATAGGAATCTATCCTAAATCATGACAGCCTGGTATGAAAAACCTTGGTTTATTCTACTTTCTCAATGTGAATATTAAGTTAATGAACAAAAACCGGCAAGTTTTCCTCTGCTACTTTAAAGGTATGAAATGCATTAACATTAATGTGTTATTGTCTATGAAGAGTGTTGGTAACTTATTACCCTACAATATCAACTGATGGCCCAACTTATGTCCTTGGCCAAATACTGGAACTATTGACGTTTCAGATATGTTTCATAACAGGACACTTACTCTTTTTTATGGCTTTCTATCATGGGACTAAAAGGCATATTAAGGTGGACTACCGTGGTTTAATAGGAGAAGACTACAATATACAGGTAAGTGTATATAATCCTTATCACTGCGTTATTGTAACACGTTATGGGGGATGACCTATGTATGTGCCTCTCTTAAGTCTCCATATTATCATTGAAACATGGCTTTCAAGAATCCCCTTCAATGTTGTTTTTATAATTAAACAGCAAAGAACTAAGTATTTAGTTGTAACAATTGGGAGCAACATGCTCCAATAAATGACTTTTCATGATGAAATCTTAAGAGGTTTTTCCTTTCCATTAGCGTGCAGTGCTTCATAAATCACTGTAACGGACACGATTATCAGAGATGCAATTTGTTAAGTGGGTCCTGGCTATAAAACTATTCAGACATGACGTGTAGTAAATTAGCCCCAGAACATGTAAGCCCTTCATGTGAGTCTGATTAGTTAGGAGCATCTGCTGCTGTCTGGGGACAGGTACAAGCTATACCCCTGAGGAACAATGTCTGCTTCCTATTTGACCCCTGCTTAATGGTATCACACTGGTTATCACACTGGTGTGTATGCAGCAGATCTGGACTGCCATTGGTTACTTTATCCTTTTGGACCAGTTTAGTCTAGCCTCATGGTTCACAAACCCCTTTCTTTCCAAAATGAACTAGCAGCTCAGGCAATGGGAGAAACGCTACATATCATATCAATTTAATCACTGAACAGCCCTGTGCTTAACAGAATTAAAGGGCAAATGTTACCCATCCCAAGTTAAATCCTGGAGAAGACTGGAGAGCAACTTGGCCNGCCGCATGAAACACTAACCTTCAAAATAAATGCTACAGATGGATGGATTTAATGGGTTAATTCCNTTGGACTGCAGCAAATCATGGTATGTTATACTTCCTGAAATAATCCTAATAAAAAGACATAATCAGGAGCACACCACTGAAACAATCTCAACTCTAAAACTAACACATAAATAAGTGGATGCCTNAATTACAGCCCATGTAACTCACTACATGGAAAACATCTGTGGAAGCGTTCTGAGGGGCCCTCGTGTCACAAATCTTATATTGCAGTTCACTATAGTTTCACTGACTTGCTCTGTTTTATAACAGATAATGGAGAGTAACGCTGAAGAATGAGGGTATGTGAAGCAAAGGCCAGACCTTCTTATAATATGCCAAATATATCATAGATTTCACAAACACTGAAAAGTCTATTGCATGTTGATGTAGTAATGGGTATGGATACAGCCCTTTATTAACCAGGTCCCTGGATCACTTTTTTTTTTGTTTCAAGTGGCCTTAATTATTATTTAATGACTCCCTGCTCCCAAATATTCAGTCTAGGTATTCTTAGCAGGGGGTATGAGCTGAATGGAGGTCTTAAATGCAGTGACTCCATTCATTCATTCAGCTTGGAAGTGTGCCTCCTGGTACCCTAAATTACTCAGTGCTCCACTGACACCCAAACTGCACAAAATATCATGTGTGCCCTGTGTGATGGGCAGAGAGGTACACTACAGGGACCGAGAGAGTAGCTATAGATCAAGGACAGGGGGAAATAGGGAAATAAGGGAATAGGCGAGAAGAGGTTATAGTCCTACACATTGGACTCCACAAATGGTCTCTTTGGTTTGATGGGTGAAGTCTGGCCTTGCCGAGAGTCCCGAGATAGTTGCCTGTACAGGTTGTCCTGGTAAGCCTGTGCAACAGGCAGTGTTCTGGCCACTTTGACATCAGGGTATGAGGAGGCCTGTGTGACTCGCTCCAATATGTCCCCTCGAGAGCCATTAGCCAGCACACCGTGTGGGCCATAGTAGTCGTCTTCAAGCAGATGCCCGTTCTGTGCATTGTTGGTTTTGTTATAAAAGGCGATGTTGCTGATAGAAGAAGGGGGGCTGAAGGATTCTTGTTGCGGCAAGATGCCAGGAGATGTGGGACTAAGAACAGTGTCAACAGAGGAGACAGCCCATGTTCTGCTCTGCTGGTGGTGGTGGGGATACTGCTGAGTCCGTGCGGTCTTGTCAATTATGCCCATGAANGGGGTGGTCCTAGATCGTGTGGGCTCACTGGGGTAACTTCCTTGGGGTGGGGACACAGGCGATAGCTCATCACATAGTCTTTCATAAGCTGGCTTGAGAGGGATCTCCATCTGCTGTATAGAAGCTGATGGTCTGAAAGTAGCAGATAAGCTGGAAGAGGACGAGATACTGTTGCTGGATGGAGAGAAACGTAGTCCTACACTTTGTGAGTGTAACAGAGGCCGGGGAGTGGGCGGGTGAGGCTTGATTTCACTAGGATTAATACTCACAGGCCTCCGTATGAGGTGGGAAACATCTGGAGACCCCAGCTGGCTGGAGGGCAGAGAAGAGCGCTCAAGATCCAGTTTGGTGTGACATACAGGATAGTATGATGCAGACTGGCTACGGCCAATTTGTGGGGTCTGGTTGTACCTCATGCCTCCCCTGTAGGCAGAGGTTGGTCGCTGGGGTATTTCTTCCTTAACAAGGCCACCATGCTGGCATATAGCTCCAGCACTCAAACTGGCCTGCACATGCTGCACAGGACGTCCATCAGCTATAAGACCGCCAAGGGAGGCTTGATAAACTAACCGACTTTGACTCATTTCTCCAGAGGAGGTCTGGTATTTACTGGCCATACCATGTGCCACCTGCCCATAGGTGCCTCCGGGGATCACGGCACTGGAGTGCACTGCCGAGCTGGGTTGGTTGCTGCGTACAATTTGCGCCTTGGCTGGCTGTAATCTGTGTGCAGGTTGTGGAACGGCCGTGGGAAGCTGTGAAATTTGGAAGGACCTCTGTGATATCTTGGAAAGTGGAGACTTGGGTCTACCAGGATGTTGGCTCACACATGGCTCTTGCTGGTACCTCACTGGCGAACCAGACTGTTGCCTATACATGCCAATGCTTTCACTTGGAGGGCTGGCTCTATACTGGGGGGCTCTTCGTAACGGTGAAGGAGGTGGGCTTGGGTAGTCCATTACTTGACCCCCAACAGGAGGGGGACTAAAATGGTAAGAAGAGCTCTGATGAGCAGGAGATGTTTGTGGAGGACTAGGACGGAAGTGAGAGTTCTGGTGTGTTGGAGACAGGGATGGAGAAGTGGACTGGTATCCTTGGCGTGTGGGGGAGCCAACTGAGCTGTTGGANCTGAAGTCAAATACTTGGTGTGAACCTGACATATATGCAGAGTCCCGATGGGCTGGAGACTGTGGTGGGCTCTGCATGCCTGGAAGGCCCTGACATTGCCTTCCTTCAGTTTGTAATCCCACAGGAACATTGTCCATGTCTTGCTCAAGGTATTCTTCTTCATATATGTCTTCCTGGGTGGAGTCAATGTCCTCATTTTGGGCTTCTTCTGGTTCGTCTTGCATCTCCTGAGCTTCCTCTTCTTGGTGGAGCTGCCTGCATTCTTCTTCTACCCTCATTAGAAGCCGCTGGATCTCACGGTTGTTGGGACAAAGCTGGACGGCCTCGTTCAGGTCTTCCAAAGCTTCAGAAAATTGTCTGCGAAGTAAAGAAGAACATAAGATTATTTCTTGGGAATAAAGATATACACTGTAATGAGGATAACTAACATTTCAGTCTATATGGACATCTGGCAAAGTGATTGCGCAAATGGTGCAGGAATATTTTATTTACCAATATGTACACAAAGTACAGCACTTGAGTGCCTGGGCCAAATTCATTTATATAGCTACAGTATGTTAGTAGTGGTGTATAATGCTCCAGGATTCGGTCTGCCGNTACTACTNCCCAGCAGCATCATACACAGAGNCACGGCTAATATATGTACAACTGCAGCTGAGTAAATGTTTATCAGCAAGTATTCAGCAGTGGTCATTAGGCATATGAGCAGTTTAGACACGGTTCTGCACATGTGCAGAGCAGCAACCGACATGCGCCATATAGAGGAAGGGAAGGGGGTTNCCATGATGCTTTGCTCCGGACACTCTTTTTGCTTGGTACTTGTACAACTGGTGCAGATACAAACACTTGTATTTCACATGAACTTTCCCAAAGCTGGTAGGAAAAAAAAGAGTCTGCAACCGACTAGACTTCCCGAATTAGTAGTCACAAGACGTACATGCATACAATTTATGCGCACAAATAATTCTTACCTGCTACTCCGCTTGGCTCTGGCTCGGGCATAAAACGCCTCATATGATTTTGGTTTTAGCTCTAGAGCTTTAGTGGCAAATTCCTCTGCCATTCCAAAGTCCTATAAGACAACAGAAGACGATATCAAGACACACCAATATGTAACAGAGAGATAATGNGCATGGCAATGATTCACAAGAAGAGCTACAGATTTGTGGGTAGCAAAGTGAATGCTGAAATTGCAGGAGCGTGATAAGGGAGCAGGAAAAAATCATAAGAACTCAGAACCACATGAATGTTTAAAATGGATTGGCAAAGATATAAAACACTCCCATGCAACATAGTGGGGTCATGCAACAACAGAGAAAGGAAATTATAAGCCATGTTATAATTGTAATACTTTACGTCTTTTGATTAAAAAGCTTTCATTTTGTTTATAAAATGATGGTTTATATTTTCCTTTTTAGGTTAGTTATGTATTTGCTAATTGGGATTATAATATAATGCACAGTGTATAGCTAATTAAGGGCATCACACCATTGTCACTATTATCAGCAATTAAGTGCTGGTCACTACAGTGGAACCTGCTGATGATGGACTGGACCCTAGGTGCGGAAAACAGGCAAAGAATAGAGCTCAGGACCCTGATGGATCTGGAGGCATAGGATCCAGACCTCATTATCCAGACCTGCAGGAAGGATTGTCTGCGTACATGCGGTACACACAGTGGATGGGGAGGTATGGTAATAGTATGGTAAGGTACAGCCACACATGCATTATTAGACAGGACATGCAAGTCTGGATCCAGTCCTATGTCATTCATGTAGTACCTCTGTTCNGAAGGATAGTAAATAAGATTTGTAATCTCAGTTACTATCTGATGAAGCGGGAAGTGAAACACGTGTAGGTGTTCGCTCCCGGGAACCACTATCCCTCAATTTATTTATTCATTTGGAACACTGACTTGATGTGTTGTACTACCCTCATGNAGAGGAGATTTACTTTAAACTCAGGCAGGGAATACAATGTCTCTTAACGCTTAATACTAATGGTACACTATACTTTTTAATGATATTAATAAAGGTGAAGTTTTACTAAGAAATTGGGGGACACTACGGTTGAGAATAAGAGTGCGCCCATTAAGGGAATGTATAAGATTTGTAATTGTAATTTACCAATCTGCACCTTTCATATACATTCACATTATAGAACTGTAGGGGACTGAGGTACTTGTTCCTAATGAAACTAGTGGAGTCATGGCAGAAGTCCTCCATGATATCCAGAAGTTGACTTGTAGTATGGAATGTATGTCAGAATATGATCAAATTGACTGTATTTTTTAGTTTTAGTTTTTAAGTATTTTGTATATAATGGGATCTCCAGATTTATACATCTATTTTCAGAGGCTCAATTATTAAATAAACAACCAAGATCGGATACAATGGCGGCTGAACTGGCCCCATCACATGCCATAAAGTGTTCTATTATATATAATTTTATCCAGTCTCACCAGAAAGACACCAGAAAGTTACTTTACTACAGATTTCTGGGGGTGAATGAAAATCATTTGATTAGTCAAGTTATTAGCTATTAGTCAATAGCTGAAATACTACTATGTCTGGCCAAGATTCTGTAATGGGTTAATTCCAGCAGCATAACTGCATCCGATGTCTGTGTGCCATTGAACAAATGAAGTCACAGNGAATGCAATGCATAATAAGGTGGTAGGTGGTTACCATGGAAAGCTTTGTGCGCTGAAAGCTCCCTACACTTTTTTGCACCATCATATTTTTATTTGCTCACTTTAATAATGTGTCTAATAAAGTGAAGTCTTTACATGAAGGTCTGAGTATATCGCATTGATATGTGTGTGTGGAAAAGCATGAGCTGACACAACATGTCAGAGCTGCATTGTCTGCTCATACATGACCCCCACATGCTTGGAGGAGTTTACTGGGGAAATACATTATATAGTGAGCTCCATGAAAAGGGAAATATTCCCAAGGCGTTTGGTAACCTGACAATATTAGCATTTCTATAAGAGAAAAAGAATACACGATTAAGCCAATATCTATGAACATATGTCAATATGTGGCATTACATACATCTATAGTGCATCCCCTCCCTATATGATCATCCAGACTATTATCATTAGGCCCTGCAGCAACCCAGCCACCACACACATGGACTATACATTCATTCCCACACTGCAGAAAAGATGTAAATATGTTATTGCTTCAATTACAATATCTGATCATTGCTAAAGTTATTCCCAATTTACTAGCTAAACCTTTGCTTAAAGCATTAATAATTCATATTGACAGCAGGCNTGGTACTTTGTTACTCACATTCATCTTCCGGCGACAGCGGGACAGGTTCAGTAATAGTGACACCTTCAGTTCTCGAAATGTCTTTAGATCCTCCCCGAATCCTTCGCGAGGAAACTTCTTCATTGCGTACTGGTATCTCTGTGCAGCTTCTTTTACTTTCCCTTTCTGAGGGAGTAAAGGGATTGGATCTCACAAATACCACGTTCTCCACTAAGCCAACCATTAGCCATATGCCAGCTTATGTACATACCTCTCCACTACAGCTTTTACTGTCATCATTCCCCTTAATCAGCAACCTTCCCTGTCCCTCTATATAATATTACATCAACCTTGTATTTGGATTTCTTCTCAGCCTTAATATTTGGAGGTGGCTGCTTCCTTNCTTGGACACCATGTTCTATTGTACCTATTATTTTGATGATACTCAGAAATGAAACTCTATCAAGCCCTTGGGTTCCTAAACAACTAATGTTCATTCTACCTATTTCCCATCCAGGGGTCTTCCCCTACATCTCATCTTCCATAACTCCCAGCAGTCTTCTCACCTTGTAGAACATGTCTCCCTCCTCCATCAGTTTACTCAGCAGAATGACCATGATGTCTGGTTTGGACGTTGCCATGGCCCAGGTGGCTGGACCTGTAGTGTACAGGATGCATGATGGGTAAAAAAACTAATACAATGCAAGGGAAGAACCAAAACAGGAGAGCGGAGGAAAATCAAGAGGAGGAAGAAGATACAACATCGGGGCCAGAGAACAGGGAAGGAAAAGAGAGACAAGGACTGGATGTAGAATGGATACAGAGTTAAAGAAAGAAATAAATACTGGGACCTAGGAAACAGATAGGTGCAATCTACGTGGGCTGAAGAAATGTGTGAGCCTATTTGTAGCAAGAATGTGAGGGGACACAGATACGTTACAGTGACAGGGAATAAGCATATTGTCAACTATCAAATGTTAAGAGTGTAAAANGCTATTTGCCTTATGGCTGACTACTATTCAGAAACAAAATCAAATGTATAAATTACATACAAATCAAAATGTATGGTGCCAGCTAAACTACCGAGAATGGGGATAGAGGGTGGGGGGGTCAATGAAATGTATTCAGACAGTACACCCTTAAAAGGGTGAAACGTTTGGTTAGTTGTTTGAATACTATAGTCACTGGCACTAAAGGAAAATGGAAAAATATAGTGAAGTAACAAGAATATAGCAATGTTTTCTGGGATCATTTATGAACATTTCACTATAGTGTAAACCCTGTTATGTCTATGAAATGTTTATAATAATTAGTGCAATGCACTGGGGGATATTTATATTTCCCTGGGTACCAATACTAAATATTAAGCTTGCAAAAGTGAAATGAAATACAACAAATTCAGCACTATGGACAGTACCAGTGGCTATACACTTTCTTTATGTGTGTTATCTCTACACAACAAAAGCACAGCCACTAGAGGGACCCNTTTTTATGGGATATGCTTATTTTACTTGGATTAAATGCCTGTGTGTGCATTAGTAAGTCAGTAAGTGCTCAGAGAGATGTAAGTAAATTAGTCATGCGGAGCAAAGCTGTGAAAAGGGAGCAAGGTCTAACCTTTTGGTCGGCTTGGTAAGGTCTGACAGCCTTAAAGCAGCAAATAGGGACAGAATTGAAAATAAAAAGTGNGGGAAGGAGAGCAGGAGAGTGGGAAAAGGTGATAACAGACAATGGGAATAAGGAAGCGTAGGATAAAGAGGATAAAGAAATGAAGGACAGTGAAAGACGAAAAGGACGTTGTGTACAAAAGTAGAAAATTGGGTAGGAGGAAGGGGAAGGGAGAGGGCAAAAACAAGGGGGTGACAAAAGCAACAGAGACACAGGTAGTGAGTGGTGGAGTGACAGGGAAGAGAAAACAAACCGTGTAGCAGGAGTGAGAGAGCAGCGAGCACAGAAGCTTAATGTCCGAGCAGCAGATCATCAACAAGCAGCAGTGTGACTGGGGTGAGGAACGCAGCTAACCATACTGATGCACATTTAAACACGCAGGGACGGATTCCGGCAGCCGTAGGGTTAGTCTTTATACTACTATGCCAGGCACCTAGATAGTCAATATTAAATGGGGGCAGTTGGCACTGCAAATCAGTGTATTTACAGTGCAGTAGCAATAGCTGCTCTTCTGCTTTATACACATATAGGTTGCCCAAAGGTCCAGATTGTGACAGAAGCACAGTATGCAGCTGAAGCTGGACAGAACATGCAAGCCCTACGTATAGTGACATCAAACAGAATGGGAAACTTAACACTCTGACAGCTACACTGCTATTGGGGGACACAGCGGTGGCTTGTCACCACTCTTCTCCTACCTATTTTGGCTCCTTTCTTCAGGAGAGCTACCACCACAGAGGTATTCCTGCAGCCCACCGCCCTGTCCAGGGGGCGCATTCCACTGTAATCCACATGCTCTATCATTGCACCGTGGTCCACCAGGAACTGCACCTGCAAGAGGACAGGAGAAAAAATCCTTGACCGATACGACTCTAGTGACATCCGCACCTAATACTTGTACAGGGCTGAATAAATAATGAATGAATAGATCTTTATAAGTGNCACTTACCACCTCCGCATCTCCATAGAAAGCTGCCAGGTCCAGGGGTGTACGTCCATTTTTGTCAGCATGGTCAGTAGCTGCCCCGCTCTCCACAAGCGACCTCACCACTGAGAGGTGCCCTTTCAGACAGGCCCAGCTTANGGCCGTCAGTCCCTCCTTGTCCATAAGGCCAATGGAAGCTCCTTAAAGGTGGACATTAAACATGATCATTTCACATTTTTTCACATCTTCACTTTCTCATCACACAATAGTTGGAGTTCTGAACATTTTTCTAAAGATATAAAACTCAGATATATTTAAATGAATTACAATTAGCCACGCTCGCCGTGTGAAATGACTTCTGTGTTTTACGTGTAGTTTCAGATAAAGGTCTGTGGTGAATGTAAAACACTATGATAATAAACCTGTGTATACCAACCTTGTGCCAGCAGAAACTCCACCGTAGCTACATGCCCTTCTGATGCTGCAGTCATTAATGGCGTACGGCCCTGTTTGTCTGCCATGTTCACATCCGCTCCGTGTGTAAGTAGCAAATCTACAATCTGTGAAGGGAAACGATGGCGTTTTGAAGTCNTTTTTCCATCTAGTATCAGTAAGCACAAGGCACAGACATCAAGCTGAGCATTACCTGCCAGTGACCTTGACGTACAGCACTGAATATTGGCACAACACCTCTGCGGTTAGGCTGGGACACAGCTGCCCCTTGCTCCAGGAGTAGACGGCAAACATCAAGCTTNCCACGACCTGCTGCAGCTGTTAATGCTGTGACCAGATCAGATGGCGGAAGAGAGGATGTGAATGGGATGGATTCATTAATTCATAGACCAATACAAGTGGATAAGAGTTCTTCATTTAAGTATGTTTTAATATGGTCCTTTCTCCACGAGCACTTACCTGTCTCTCCCCACAAGCTGTCAAAGCTGTTGATCTGTGCTCTCTGTTCCTCCTCTTCATCCTTCTCTGGTAGGTCCAGGAGGTAGGATACAATCTGGAAAAATGTGATGATCCCAGTAATATAATTCCATCCGTATTATTCATTACAATCCCACCCATTGTTCTTGGACATGCAGAAGACAGATTCACTATGGATTTTCTGAGAGAAGCGTTCAGTCTTGTTTCCAGTACTTTGGCTATCAGGATCTCAGGAGGTGGAAATGAGTCTTGTACGCTTAACGTCTTGTTACGGAATACAAGAACACGGCTCCTACCATTGCCAGCATGAGCAAGCAGCNGGATAGGCCTTGTTCAGACCTGACTATTATTTAAGTGCTTAGATTGCTCCAGGAGGGGTGCAAAAACAGACGATAATAAAATAAGCTTAACCCATTCTAATACGATAACCAAAACAACACATGAATAGTTNCTAAGGCTTCAGTCTCACCTCTGAATATCCCATACTGGCAGCTGCAATCAGAGCCTGCTGGATGGCTTGACTCTTCTTCAGGACTCCAGGCTGCTGTCCTGCCATAGTCCAATCGCACTGGATGAGGTACTTCACTACCTCTAGGTGGCCCCGTAGAGCTGCATGAACCAATGCACACTGTCCATTCTTATCAAGGAGATCCACCTGTGATGGTACAATAAACATAGCGTAAGGCCAGCAAAATGGAGAACAAAGACACAATTCTGTTATCATTCCCTCTTTTGTTTTGTATAGTCAGCTTGTCTGGCAGCCAGTTTCCAGTCAAAGCAATTAACCTGCGGTTGGGAAGGTGCCCAGACACTGGCAGGAGCAGGGGTGAGGACACAATGAGTGCACTGGGTACAGGACTTTTCTGAGGTCTCGCCCACAGCTTGGTGAACATGTCACATGATGCAGTCACAAGTATATAAATCATAGTCCTGCTACCACTAAATTACAGATCCTGTCTTATTACAATTCAATGACAGTGCAGGAGAAGCATTAATGAGGTTAACAAACAATACAGAGTATAAAAATAATCTGTTTATAGTTCCTGCAGTGTTAATGCAACTATACCGGAGTAAACACAAACCCTGAAATATAATAAGAACTTTACAAAGATAAAAGGAAAGCCCTCCACNAATTATTATTATATTATATTACAGCAAAACCTCAATTCAAGAAAACTAGAGATCATAGAAGGTTTGAGGTCTTCACAGATGAATACAAATATAACATTTACATGTCAGAGGACATGTTGTGCCAATGATTCTCAAACTATCAGTGTTTCTATGCAGTTCCATCGCACAGTAAAAAGTAAAATCAATACTCTATTTCACACAATTTGGGAGAACATGAGCCACCTACAAGCTGCCAGTATGTATCATTATGTGATGGCATGAGGATGACTATGTACGAGCCACCTACAAGCCGCAGCAGGTTTCTGGTGCACATATTTAACACTTTTCATTCTCCTTTTTGGGATGTGTTAAGTGTGCACATTATAATAGTTATGTATTGAACCTTGTTGTGTTTCANTGTAGATCTGATAATTGAATGTGTTACAGCAGCAATTATCAGGTGATTTAACCCTAAAGTTGCAATGCTAGGTCCCGTTCATTATTACACTACACACCTAAAATACATTGCCTAATACCAATGTCAGTGATTGTATTTATATACAGCTTGTGTGAATGACACCCTGTGCTTTGTTTGTAGCTGGCAGTGTACTCACCTTGGCTCTCCTCTTGCACAGGAGCATGACGATGGTTAGGTGACCTGANGCCGCAGCATAACCCAGAGGAGTCATGCCACTCTCTGAGCTAGCATCTACGTTCACAGAGAACTCCAGAAGGAGCGCCACCATCTCAGTATATCCAAGATGGGCCTGAACACACAGAATGGGGGCGTTGTTCAGCACCTCGGTCCGGTAATTTACGTTTGCTCCACCCATGATTAGCAGTCGGCTGACCTGCAGATATAAATAACAGCAGTAAGCATGCAGCTGAGGCAAGGCTGTGTAACACCCATCTATTATCATTTTATTAAATTAGTATTACCTGACACATTCAGAGTGTCAAGAAAATAACTATAAAATCAGAATCATTATCAATGAAACTTTATTTCTAGCTTAATGTTGCTGCCTGGACCATACTTTCCTGAACCAACTTAATGTTCATTCCAGTGGACCTGGACCATACTTTTATAACTTTTACTAACACTTTGCAAACACAACAATAACTATCTAGCAATTCAAATAAACACTGGTGATATCTGAATGATTGTGAGGAGTTAGCAGGCAGGNTTTATTTGACTATCTGACCAGTGTGGTTTTCCCTCTGCATTTCAGATAATCAGTGGGGTACATACACTCCATGATAACTGTATAGAACAGGGATTACATGGCTAATCTGCTCAGGTATTGCACAGTGTATGACCAATCAGAATAAGTCGCTTATATCTACCTTCTTTATCAGTAAGTATAGCATTACAAAGTTAGTGCTGGCTGACTNAGGATTACCTTGATGTTGGGAGTGTAAAGGTTTCTAAGTGATGCGAGTGCCATGGAGAGGCCATCTGTACTATAGGAAATCCACAGTGCTTGCAAGATGGACGAGGAGACGCCAACCTTCTTACTGAGTCCCTGCAATACATAAATGAACATAGAAAGGTCAATAAAGTGGAAATATATGGGGAAACCAAACGTTCAACTTTAAAAGACAGAATAATACTATATTAAATCACTTGCTTTCACTCTAGTTTCCACTGCATCTATTTTATATCCACATAGTTATACATAAGGCCAGATAGATTTTTCTTATCTTCCTGGACCAGAGCAAACATGGAATCCAGCATTTAGCTATTTATATATTGTGCCTATAGATTGTGCAGAGTGTACTGAGAATATGAAACCATTTGTTTTTAGCGTGGGAGGAAACCCATAGCAGCTGGAGGAAAACCCACACACATACAAACTTCACACACTGCCCTGGTGGAGACTGTACCAATGACTTAACTCTGAGGCAGCAAGGTTAACTTCTGTTCTTTAAATATGCAGGGGGAACATGATTAACCCCCTGAATAAAAGTCATATGTAGGTAGAAGACATTACAGCATGAGAGAAAACAGGGAATAAAAGAATATGTTTGTCTCTTACTCCTCTACAGAGTCTAATCAGAAATAACAGGATACTGGTTTTACATTGCCTTTTCGCTTTTTACCTTGAAGATATGTGCTTTCAGTATGTGGTGTCCAAGTTCGATGGTCTGCTGCCTGTTTAGCTTCCCCTCCTGACGAGCGAACCAGAAGGCCAGCAGGATATGTCCGCTCCTAAGGAGAACACACAGGGTTATCACTTACAACCATCAGCAGCTCAGTGTGAGGTTATATGGAGTCAGTCACAGGNCTGATAGTGCTGCCATTAACACAACAGGGAGTGTGATTAAAACTGAAGTTACCATTTCTCAAACTCACATGGATAACTCAAGTACGTTTTACACAGGAGCAGACTCCTGTCAATAGAAACTATCAGTACAGAAGATTTACTCATAATCATTTCTACTGTAGTCATCTTTATATATATATATATATATATATATATATATATATATATATATATATATATATATATATATATATATATATATATATATATATATAAACACAACATAAAATCTCAACATTAGACTTATATGGACATCTCTCTCCATTTACTAAAACATTGCAAAACACAAAGGGCCGTATTTACAAATATGCACTGTATGACAATATGTTCTCACTCGCCCAATGTGTGTGTCACAGTGAGACACAGACAGTGTGACATGCAGTGAGCTTCTGCTACATCATGTCAAATTCACTTTTCACAATATAAAGGAGGGGCTGTCACACTTGTCAAACTGTCTGTCAGTNTGATACATCAGAGCCTTACCTTGGATCACACAGAAATTTTGTTTTCTCTCCATCTTCTCTCCATATTAGCCATTCCCTNAAGGAGGGATGTACAAACATTCGAGTCAGGTCTCTTCTCTTAATCAGAAACATGGAAAGGTTCTCCATACGTTGTTGGAAGTCCTCCCACTCCAGACCTCCATCCACACTGCCTGCATTGATAGACTGGAAGATGTGCTCATCTGTCAGCGGGTGAAGGGAGGCAACAGCCACATTGAGGAGAGGAAGGGCCCTCTCGAAGGAGGACTGCGTAGGGAACCTCATATTACACTGCAAGAGGTAGACCTCGGACAGGGACACAGGAACCACTTTATAGCTGGAGCTCTTGAGTACCAAGTAGCCTTTCTCTATGAGGTCAAACGTAAGCTTCAGGTACAGGTAAGAGCCCTGGCTCAACGTCTTCAGATGGGAACTGAGTTTTCCAAATGTGGTGTTGTCCATCTTTCCATTAAGGGAGATATTATTTTGGATTTCTGAGCTGCTATGGATGCGTTGCAGGATGTAGGCCTGCAGATCCTGATCTATGGCCTCGTTCTCTTCCAGGCGATCCAGGAAAATTCGGTGGAAAGGAAGAAGTTTGGTAATATCCTAGAGGTAGAAGAGAAATAATTCTATATGAAAGGAAACAAAGGACTATAGGGTAGGAACAAAAAAAATTAAACATATAAAAAAAACAAAAAAAGAAGCATAATTTGGGCAATTTACCTGCAAGGTGGTTCTCACAGTGACAATGAGCTTTAGCCAATGGGGAAACTTGCCAATCATCTTGCTTAGAAAGGAGACTATGGTGTCTCCATAATCAGGCTTGTGGAACTCTGCCTCATTCAACCCATCTATAAGGATGATAAAATCCTCATCTGGAATCTTTCGCTCTGATAATAGAAGACAGAATAATGAGTTAATAGTTACAAAAAATGTAATGCTACATAGGAATGTTACAATGTAATAATGTATTGTCCCTCACCTTTGTATAAGTTCTCCAGTGGTTCGAGAACCCCCCTCCGGAAGGATGCAGCTGGGTCCTGCACACAAGACCGCAAGCTGAGTAGACTCTGTAGGTGTGGTTCACGCAAGAGCTGCTCCCGGTAAGATACAAGCTGAGGGGCGCGACACAGCAGGGCGGCCACATTGTGAACAAATTCAGGCACTAGGCATGTGTATGCATTATCAGCCTGGCAGTAGTGATACGCCACCACCTAAAGGGAGCAAACAGATGATTGTAGAGACATAGAAAGTGACGCAGAGCCATGTATCGCAATAAGTATATATATAATAATATATAAAACTCAGTTTAGTTTGAGATATCTGTATATTTATTCTGGAGATATGACCAGAACTGAACACAGTATTCTAGGTGAGGCCGCACCAGTGCCCTATAGAGAGGCATTACTACTTCCCTCTTTCTGCTTCTTATTCTCTTCCTATACAACCAATATGGCTTGCTTTTGTTATTGCTTTGTTACTTTGGTTCCTTTAAGTCAAATACAATGGTGACTCCTAGATCCTCCTAGGTAATTTCTAATGTACTGCTGTCAAAATTNTACTGGACTTTTGGGTTTTTGCATCTCACGTGCATGATTTGCACAGTCGCATGANGCACATAATCACGTCATAATCCTCAATCTTCCTACAATAAGATACCAAATTAAGACTATATAAGTGACATTGCAGTTCTGCAGACTACACATAAAAATACTGATCCAGTGCTCAGGTTATTGTGGGCCATAAACTGGTCTAAAGAGACTGATGAAGAAAAGACAGTGGTGACGGCAGAAATACCTGAGCTGCTATCCTCCTCATAGCTTCTTCTTGCCTTCTGCGCATCTCAGGAGTTCCCGGACAGCTCCCACTGGAGATACCGGTGTGACTCTGTCCTGACTGCGTAAGATCACGGTTCGCCTCTGAATCTGGGTATAAATACATACAAGGTTACTTGAATATTCAAAGCATATCTAGTGGCCACACTAGCCAGAAATAATGGCNGTAACATTGACTCACGCTTTGGGGAGGCATGAGGACTCTCCGATGTGATCTGTCTCATGCGTGTCCCATGACAGCTAAGGGATACCAGACGAGAGATGATGGCTGTTTTGCCGAATCCAATGTTGCCGCAGATCACCACGCCCCGGTTCACAGCCTCATCATCACTCTGCAGATGTGCGTCTATTTCATGGAAGAGCCAGTCCCGGCCAACAAATGTGGTATCTGTGGTGATACTGGGTACTTCGAAGAGTAGAGGCTTCAGGGAAATATCAGGGGGTCTATAGGGAGCAAACCGAACTGGAGAGAGAAAGAGGNGGGAGGCGATAATTAACAAGAACTAGCCAAAGTGAATAATATACATTACATTATATAGANGTGTATACTGCATACAAAATATGACAAAGAAAATGGCAACATGAGCCTTGCTAAGCAATGTACATCCTGCCTTATATATTAATCCTGCCCTCACCTCGCAGATCCTGAGGGGTGCGTGGTCCAGCCAGGGTCTGNCGTGGCATTCGTAATGATGTGCGTAGGGGAGTGTGTCTCTGTTCATCCAGGTATGCAAGGTCCTCTAAATGTGCGGAGCTAGTGGCTGAGAGACATGAACACAGGAGGGGAAATGAGGAAGGGGTTAGGTGTGGGAGAAANAAGCAGATCAAGAGGCAATCATACATGAAGAAATGTTTAGCCAACCAAGGTTAAAAATACGGCAACATAAANGAATGACATATGTAAAAGTCAAAGAAAACCTTAAGCCCCCCCCCCATGCCAAATTAGCATCAGTAACACAATATCATGATCAACAAACTTCTCGATTTACTGCAAGCTCTATTATATTCCCATATAATCAGTCACACCCATAGGTTACGTATCAATACAGAATATATATTATGTAGCATGTGAGGGGCAGCATACTGATAATGTAGATATTTGNATTTGCCACTCCCGCTGAGTTATAGACTATGTTTTCAGTAATAAAGACTATTGACAAACAAGCGANACGACCAAGAAGTTGTGCATCTGGTTAACCCTTTTACTGCCACAGGAGCGAGCAGATTAATTACTGGTAATGAAACATTTAAAGCTTGCTTCACGTCCCTCCCTTCANCTGCAGTCCTGTATTCTCTCTTACTCCCCCTCACACCCACGGATAGAAAGTGCCATTAACATTCTAGACACATACACAGAGACTTGCAGGAACGCTGCTATCCCAGTGGTGCTCACAACTTTGTATAATCACAGAATCATCGCTAACGGGGCGAGTGAAAGCAAACACCTTCTCTTACCTGCCACAGAGTTGGGACGGGGCATGAGGTAGAGCGGGATGGACTGCACAGATTGGGATAGTCCTGAGTCCAGGCCCCTCTCGGGGATCTTGTTTAAGCTGAATGTGGACGCCATTAAGTTCTCATCCACCCGGTAGAGACTGGAATCCATGGACTTCTGGGCCTGCTTGACACAGCCACGTGAGCCCAGTTCCTTGTTGCTATCGGCACCATACTTGGAGCGGTCCATGTTCTCAGAATAGCTGGTCAAGGTGGCTGCAGAGAACAGGAGGGAGTCATAGGTCAAGTAACTACACGCATTTTATTAACCTACAGTCAAACACATGTTCCAGAAAATATCATTCCGAAATATATGAAGTAACATCTTCAATAGATTATTGCTGCGTTGCTGATAGACCCCCAACCCACTGTCATTCCAGTATTCTCATCACTGACAGATTTACTTAGAACAATAATGGGCCATACTGGAATCTAACATATTGATCCATTATCTTCGATCTTCCCTTTAACATGAGGCTGGGAAAAAGACATTTCTTCTCCCATGCACTTCAGCAGCTGGAGGAGGAGAGAGAGAGAGATCGATGGGATATGAAGACAAATCCTGGATAACAGTCCGTGCTCAGAAGAGAAGAGCAATATACGGACACACACATATACATCCAAACCACGGACACACTACGTACGTCAGTGGAGAGAGAGGCCATCTAATACAGACATCACATTACTCTCACCTACTGATAGAATAACAATGAGAGAAGAAGGCAATAGCTGGCATTCTAACACATAGCATCTGTTTGACATCTGGTATATAAAGAATCTCCCTTTTGGATACACGTCTGACATTTCCTAACACACACCATAATACAAAGCACCATCTACAAATCTCTAATAAATCAGATGTGCAGTGTACTAGACACGTCAGAGCTCGTGTGTATTAGACAAGTCAGACAAGGGGCAAGCAGGACCAGCAGACGTAGTCTGTTACAACCAGCAAAACCCCAACGAGAGTAGAGAATGGAGCCTAAGCAGCCCGGCCTGACGTAGCTTTTCTACGACACCTCTGTAAGTATCTCACCAGCACATCTTTAATACATGACACCCCCCAGAGACGTCTCCAAACACGTCATCTCA